>CM075868.1:7827140-8057140 GCA_038021265.1 Cyprinella venusta
CAGACTAAGTTAAAATGGTTAAGAACCACTGTTCTAGATGTTTCTAGAAGCTTCTATACTCTTCCGATCTGCTGAGATTTGAATCCACTTCATAATGATTGACCTTCTAATCACTGTGGGTCATCACTGCATTGCGTCTGTTCCGACATCATGAATAAAGCATTAAGGGTGGAGTGGATAGAGATGCTCAGTTCAGGTGCAGCAGGATGCCTCTTTGTCTGTAGGTCACAGCAAACTAAGCGGTCCTCTTTATGGGGTTTGTCGTCTTCCCAGATTTTAGTGTGAAAGTGAATCTAAAATAGAAAAAAAGAAAAAAAAATAGGAAAAAAGTAAATGTATCTGAAAAAAACTAACACACAATAAACTTGAAACATGTGCACACACACACACACAGATTTACAATAAAAAAAAAGTAAATTAACATTCCTATAATTTTCTGTGTGACTGAACCTATTGTATGTTTTTTCATCAATTAAATGTTTCTTCTTAGTATTTGTATTTTAATACTTTGTGGAATATTTTTTTAAATATTTTTCTTAAAATCTAATTTATTGCATAAGGTGCAGATTCATTAATCTAAATCAAAGTTGACTGACAAATGACCACCAAAAGATCATTTAAAGTCATTGTGTTAAATGAGAAAAGCACCAAAAACACATTACAAAAATTAGTTTTAGAAAGAAATATTTTATTTGATTCAACTGAATTTATTAAACATACACTTTTATGATATATAGATACATAAAATTGTGAAAGAAAACATAAAATTGTAAAATTGTGTTTACATAATACAATGTGGGTGCACTGTGTATAATTATTTTATAAACACACACACATGCTTGTATATATTTAAGAAATATTTTCATGTATATACTGAATATAGATTTATATATACTTTATATTATATAAATATTTTATATATAAATAATATTTTTTCTTTTATATATTATATTTATATTATATTTATATATGTACAAAATATTTATACATAGTGCACCCACCACATATATTATGCAAACACAAACTTTTATTTTGGATGCGATTATATTACTTAAATAAAAACAGTTTGGTAACATTCTTCAAAATATCTTCTTTTATGTTCTACAAAAGAAAGAAAGTTATACAGGTTTGAAACAATGAGGGGGAGCACATGTAAATAAAAAGAATTTTCATTTTTGGTCAAATTATCCCCAATGGGCTCTATGCACAACTGCACTACTTCCTGAACTTCAGCCAGCTCCTTGTTTCCTGTCTATCATTATTGGACAATTTGATCAATTCAGGTGTGCTTGACCTCAGTAGTCACGGCAACAATAATCAAACACACCTGAATTAATCAATGTGTCCAATAATGACATACAGGAAACAAGAAGCTGGCAGAAGTTCAGGAAGTAGTGGAGTTGTGCATAGAGCCTATAATACTCAAAATAAAGTCACTTAATTCATTCGATTTGTTCATTTTTTTCCTTCAGGAATCAAGTAAACGGCTCTCAAATGGGCCTTTGGAATTTTAAATGAAAAAAAAAAAAAGGTTTAAAAGAATAGTTTTTAATGAAATCCCCACAAAAATAACATTAACAGATGGTGCTGCGGTGTAAGTGTAAACTAAAGGCAGACCTGGTAAAAAGATCTATCTGTCTCCATTACAAAATTGCACTTCAGCAGATATTATGCACCTGAAAACACAAAAGACAACAAACAAACAACAACATCAGCAGCAATCGTCTGGGAAGGATTCCAACAGCAGAGCCAGAGGTGATTTGCGAGCCCGTCCGCTCCCTCTCAACCTCACTTGGGAGCGAAAAGAGACGCATCCTTTTTTTCTGGCCTGTTGGTAATGTTTTTATGAACCTCGATTAACCTTGGTTAGACACCACAGAGACTGGGCCACTGCTACAGTATGTGTTCTGTGTCAGTATAAAGCATCTTTTCTGGCACAAAAGATATCAAGCATAATTTGCCACACCAATGTTACTTTACTATCATAGATATTGTACAGTACTATTGTAGTTTTTCTTAATATTCTGAATTCGATTTTATTTTCTGTTTTTATTAAGTTTTTGTGTTTCATTTCAGTTATAAACTAAACAAAAATTATTAAAAATAATGTTTACTTTTTCATATTTTCAGTTAATTCTTATTTTATTTCGAGTAATATATATATATTTTAGTTTTAGTTCCAGGTAACGATGATAACCCTGTGGCACACATACTATAGATATTCTGCAATTCGGACTGAAGCATTTCTTCCACCTTGTGTAAATAAATAAAACATTTGAAAAAAAGGTACTCCATTTAAGTCAGTTTGGATAAAAGAGTCTGCCAAATTATTAAATATAACTTAACATACAATGCACATAACACCCCTGTTATAACAGCAGGTTTTTCACCTCACATGATGCATTCATAATGATACATCAAATGGGCTATATACACGCATAAGTTTCACATTTGAAGCAAGGATGCTCTTCAGTTTCCAGTTGGGGAGATTTAAAGCAGAGAAAACCGACAATAATGGAAGAACAACAACCAGAGGAAGCACACAGAGGGTAACACAAGCTAACAAGACACACCTGGGAACAATCAGGGACTAATCACGAGAAAAACTACAACAAACTACAAACATGGCACTCAGAACAGGAAGTAAGATAAAAGTCCTGGGACAAACAATGAGACAAAATGAACCACATATTTGTTATGGCCACTTAAAATTCAGCTTTGCCACCACAGGAATAAATTACATTTTAAAATATAATTTGTTGATTGATGGATAGAATGATGGGTTTTGGTCCTAAAAATAAGACATTGTTTGTATAGTGGAGAGTCTTGTAGGCCCTATTTTCTTCATCTCGATTCCCCTTCTTTGCATCAAATCAACAGCCTCCCTGCCCTTTCTCTTCACAAAGGTCAGATACATGCCAATGCTGCAAATGCCACAGTACGTAAGCTAAAGAACAACCTCTGAAGTGATGCATATTACATACTGATTTAGCAAGTCTGTACTTCCTGTCTGTGTGTGTGTATGCGTATGTGCGGAAAATCATAACATTCCCACAAGGATGGCAATATTCAAAATCCTTATGGGGACATTTTTAGGTCCCCATGAGGAAAACAGCTTATACTAGGTGATGTTTTTGGAAATGTAAAAATGCAGAACATTTTCTGCAAATGGTAGGTTTATGGGATATAAAGTTTGTACTAAGTTTGTACACTAGAAACCATTGTGGATGGAAAGTCCCCCCATAAAATATGAAAACCCAATGTGCATGTTTGTGTGTCTCTCTCTAGGAGAAAATTTGCATATGCATGAAATTCTTTCTAGGTCATTAACCATTTCCTCTGAGTATATCCTTGTGAATGTGCACTTCGAGAGTACTTCAAATCATAAACGTATTTTTAAAAAATGTGATAATATTGATGAAATAAATGTATTTAAAGAGAATATACTTTCATGACTCCAGCCTTAAGTAGTTTTTTTAGTCATTTTTATAATCAATTTTTCATTTTATGAAAACAAATTTTATAATAAAAAATCATTTTTAAAAATTTTAAAGTACATTTAAACATTAAATCAGTCTTTTGTGAATGCTTTAAATAATTACACTTGTCTGAAAACATTACATTTAGTTCAGTTTTTAAATTAATTCCAGAATAAGTACTCATTTTAAAAGTATGCTAAAGTGTACTTATCTTTCAATAAATGCACAGCTGTGTCCAGAAAACTATCCAGATTGTTTCACAGCAGCCAAGATCACAAAATATATATCCTTCTCAAATTGGTAATTTCGCTCTCCTTCATCTTTAAATAGATAGTTCACCCACCAATTGTAATTCTGTCATTAACTCCAGTGTTGGGTAAGTAATTCTAAAAAGTAATTAATTACATCTTCAACAGTGTAATTAGATTACTGTACTAATTACTCTCTCTAAAAAGTATTTAATTACTAATTACTTTCACTATCCCATTTCAATCTCCACCTTAAATAATACAACATGAATCTGTTTTAATTCTTTCCAATAAATACTATAAAATTGCATGAATTATCCTGTCCAAGGTGGAGCAGGTTACATTATAAAAACATACTTTTAACATCAGACAATACATTTTGATGTTAAACCCACTATTGTTTTATGCCTGATGACATTTCACACTTTTTTCATACATATTTTACAATAATTCATACGAATTTGAACGAGTGTGGTCGTATGATTTAGACACCTCATAAAACACATACGAATCGCTGTGAGATCGGATTGATCTATACACAGTATTTACCTCAATGACATCAGAAGTAACTATAATTAAATTATAGATAAATGAAGGATAATCCCTTACTTTACATTTTCAAGGGAAAAGTAATTAAATTACAGTAACTAATTACTTAGTAATTAGTTACACCCAACACTGATTAACTCTCATGTCATTTTAAACTCATAAAGTGTGACTCTCTGTCTGCCTTGCTGGCCAGCAGTTACCGACTTCACTTAATCAATCATTCCATAAGCACTCCTTTAAATTCCACTAAGCACCTAAACCGACTGAAACAAATCAGACACAAGTATTTGTTATATTTAACAAATCTTTAAAAACCCTCACCGACCACAAAACAAGATGTCTGTTACAATCCCCTTTTACAAAGTAATAGAAGCGGGCCTCTAGTTGCCATGGTTTTATGACTTGAATGCAGAGCTCATTTGAATCAGGCCATAGGAAAGAACCATAGTCCTTAAAACAGAATTTCTTGCATTGATTTATAGACAAACTGATTTACAAATGAACATGTATCACATGTTCTATTGTGTGTATGTGTTATTACTATCTGGTATGGTGTTGCATTTTGTTCTATGCATCAAGATTATTCCTACTCTGAAGAAACATGACAATGACAAAAATTCTAAATGTCATGAAAACATGACAGTGAACCAACAACCATAACAGACCTGACAGGAACACAATCACCTGATTTTCAATTTCTTTCATTGTATAGAATAGTGTCCAGGACATTTTTCAAAATTCTTTCCATTGTGTTCCATGGCAGAAAGAGCCATGGGTGGTTGAATGACATGATGAGAGTGAATAAATGACCAAATTTTCAAATTTTGGGAGAAGGAGAGAGATACTGAAGACAGATATATTTTGTTTTCTTAGCTATATTAAGTATATTCTGGATATGCTTTGGGTCATAGCAGCATTACCAACTTTTACTAAATACAAACTGGACATTTACATTTAGACACTTCATATATGGGCAAATCACAAGACAGGCAGAAACTGATGGATGGGGATTATGTTTTAGACTCTAGCAGACATAATTTGATTTACATATTGAGTCAGCTTCCACTGACCAATACTGCTACCACTATATTAAGCATATAAGTAAAATATAAGCATATAAGTTATATAGGTAAAAATACATAATCATATTCAAATCTCAAAACAAATAGAAATGTAACTGATTATATGTTTTTCTTTCTTCACTGGCAAATTTTATTGTTTTAGTTTTTTATTATAAAAAAAAAACAAATAAACAAACAAAAAACAGTCAGTGTTGCCAGTTTTGGTCTCTTCTCTTTCTCTCTGTCTGAGTGACTCTGTCTGTTATGAATGAAATTAAATAATGTCTGCCAGAGACTAAACCATATTTCTCAGTTCAATGGCTGCATATTTGTCATGTGTATAATTGCGTTTGCTAACGTAAGGCTTTCTGTGATTTACTGATCTATAAACAGATGCTGGAAACTGATACTCTGACTAATAATGAATCTTGAGGCAGTATGTATTAGAGGTGTGAACCTACACTGGTGTCACGGTTCGGTTCGATTACGATTATCAGGTCTTCGATTCGATTCAATTCGATTAACTCGATGCATCACGATGCATTGACGATGCACTGCATCCTTATATTTCAATTTTGCTTCACATGTATACAATTTTGTCAATAAATACAAGCAGTCAGATATATGAACTGAACCTTTAATTTTACCTGAAAACCTGCTTCTTGAATGTATCAAACATCAAATAAAACTGAAGTCTGGGCACAGAAGACAACAGCAGCATTAGATTAGAAAGTACGTACTAAAACTGCATAATGCAAGGAGTGTACTTAAATACTTATAGTGCAGTGTACTTTCTTGTAAAACGTTTCAATTTTGACAAATGTATAAACATGAAATTAAACTACAAACTAAAATAAACAAGAGGTCAAACCTACTTGAATATATTCAATATACAAAAAAAACTAAATCTGCACTTCAGCAGGGTTTTTTTTAATACACAAAATAAAAGAAAACAAAATAACAGGACTGGGCACATGCTCTGGTTTTAAGAGTGCTTCTTTTAGGGCACTGACAGGCTTTAATGCACGCTCTGTCGTTTAATGCACCCTCTGCCAATGTATCAGCCGTGACGCCAATCAGCTCCGATGCGGCTGCGAAACGACCAGAAGTCATTCATTTCCTATGGAGATTCGCAGACCGCATGCGAATGGGTCCGAAACGGGTCCGACCGAGTGCGGTGCGAAGAAAACCGTGTCCGTTGGGCATCCGGATGCGTTCAAAAAATTGAACTCGTGCGAAAAGCTACGGACGGAAGTTGAGCGCTCAACGCGCGTTGCTATGGTACTGATAAACAAACCTGAATTATTAACTTTTAATAAAATAAAAAATGATTTTATAACGATAATTTGTCATGTCATTTTTTTATTTTCATGACTTTCTAACGTTTATAAGGGCAGTTAATACAATTAAATTGAAGGTAGACATTGAACTATTGACCACTATCACATTTTTTAGCCGACCTGACATGTCAACGTCCTCAGCAACTTTCCTCACGCAGCATAACCCTCATCAGAGAGATCATACAGAACTGACAGTATCAAACTTTAATCTCTACGCGATTTTTGTTCTACCCGCGTCCGACGTTTTTCACTGTGTAGTACGACGTCCGTTGGGAACGTATTGCACGGAGCTGATTTCAAGGCGGCGTGGTGGTGACGTCAGAAAAGCGTCAGTACATTATAACCGGTTATGGGCTATTACTGAACCGATACCGAATCGTCCTCGTCTGCATCGCGATGCACCGTAGAAACGATTAATTTTGACACCCCTAGTATGTATCCTTCCTGGCACTGGCTTCAACACAATGGCTGTCATCCTTTCCCCCCCATCCACTCTTATTGTCAATTCAAAATGGTAATTCAAAAATACTATAGGATTTCTACTAATACAAAGCTTACCGCTAAATCCTGAAGTATCCATTTAAGAACATTATTACAAGCTTGCACTTTTGAATTGAGCTAAGACAAGAAGATAGTTTTGAACACTGGCTGTTTATGTGTTTTCTCAAATATGTATTTTGGATAATTTTAACTGCAAAATAAAGCTATGGGCATGCAGCTTAAAAGGGATACTCCACTTTTTTTGGAAATAGACTCATTTTACCACTCCCCCATTGTTAAACAGTTGGGTTTTACCATTTTCGAATGTATTCAGCCGATTTTCTGATATTAAGAAAAAAACCAGACAGTTTCTGGTCTCATTGACTTCCATAGTAGGAAAAAAATATACTATGGAAGTCAATGAGACCAGAAACTTACTGATATTCTTCTAAATATCAGAAAATCGGCTTAATACATTCAAAAACGGTAAAACTCAACTGTTTAACTCTAGGGGAGTAGTAAAATGAGCCTATTTCCAAAAAAAGTGGAGTATCCCTTTAAATACAACGTGAATAATGCAGGTCAGTTGTATGATTGATTGTTTACTGGCATATTGTTAGTAAATATAATATACAATGACCTCAGAAAATAAAAATTGGAAATTAACACATGAGCCCTATAAAAGTCAATAAGTCCAAATCCTAAATTACATTTTTTCTAATGTAACAAACTTGAGCTCTGCTAAATGTAAAATAATTAATAGGCAATGAATCAACGAGTCTTAGCAGGCGACAAACATGGTCAGAAGCACTTTCTGTCTCAATACTGGTGAATGTACTTTACATTTATTGGTAGCCTGTTGGGTTCTAATAAATGCTTTGATATAAACGGCTTCAACTGCACTTTAGAAATAAGATGGTCCCATCTATTTAAATATTTATGTGGGTAAGAAATGCTTAAACAAGAAATTGTAATTGGTACGCAAGTGGGTTTGTTCTCCCTTAGCAGTGAGTGAAGCTGCTCTATTTACATAGAACACACACACACACACACACACACACACATTATTACCAGTTCTGCAGTATACTTATTCGTCAGCAAGAGAAAGTCAGGGAAAATACATGGCATGGGAATTTATACCTTTTACTTCACAATAACTAAAGAATATCACAATTAAAAACACACTGACGTGTCAACATTGATCAACAATGTAACTCACTCTCAATATTGAATGCATTAAATCATTTTGCAATAAATGTGCAATCAAAAAAGACATTAGGTGCTCAGACAATATTTACAGTAAAAGTCAAACTTAAGTCATGCTCTCAGATACCTTTTGGAATGTCATGTCATCCCAGCAGGGACGAGAAACCTTAAAATAGCAACAGTACAACTTTAAAGTATCCATAAGTTTCTTGATTAATATGCAGGAGGGTGTAATTGCTATAGCTTAACAGAATTAAGCCCCAAAAGCCCTAAATCAAAAGCATGTCACAGTCAACCACCCAAATCATCGTTAAAAAAAACATGCCAACAGCCTCGTGAATATATAATCTCTCTACACTACACAAAAGGTAACAGACTGACGGTGGTCAGATTTGTAGGATGGCCTCCATTCAAACTACACAATATGATTCATAGCAGCTCCCAGTATGTAGTGCCACATAAAAAAACCCAGGATCTGAAATGTAAATATGGCCTCCAGACACTGCATGCAGGGGTGTAGATCTCATCTGAACACAAAACTGTCTTCACAATATTGATTATACTATTGACAATGTGTTGCTTTCCCATGCAGTCCTCGCTCTAGGATCTACACCAAAGATTTAAAGAGATAGTTACTCACACTCATCTCAAACTTTCTTTCTTCTGTGAAACAAAAGAAGATCATTTGAAAATACCTTTTTGCCTATAAAATTACAACCAATGGGGTCCAATGTTGAACCAATGTTGAACATTTTTTGAGGTTGAGGGTGAGTAAATGATGACAGAATTTCCATTTTTGAGTAAGGTAAACTATCCTTTTAAAACCCTCATCAAATACAAAACCACTTTTCACAGGGTTAAACCATATGTAAGTATTGATGGAATATGATGTTTTATGTAGTGTGTTCAGAATCACACACTTTCAAAAAATGTTTAAACATTTTTTTAAAAAAGAGCCATGAGCCACGTTTAAGTCATGAGACAGTGGTGTCGATCGTTAATATATGTTTAGCTTTTTGCTTCTTGTATTTAAGCTTCAAAATTCATATTTGTAAGGATTATCATGATGAACAAACTGAAGAATTAGAGAATTAGAGCTTACTTTTTTGTAGTTGTCCAAAAGCCAAAGAAAAAAAATTCTATGGGTTTTGGTAGAGGGAACCAGACTTCTGGGTTGGCCTACAAAAATACATCATCAATGCAACAGTCTAAAGCACGATTTTTTTTTTAATTTTATATGGAAAAATGTTAACTTTAATTCAGAGACAATTTTGTAGGTTTGAAATCAATGCTAGGTGAATTTAACAGATGTGATACACTTGTTTTTAGATTTACAGTTTACACTGGATTTAAATGTGTGATTGGTCCCCTTGGTTATTATTCATGAGAAGGCAGCGCCATTACCCTTTAAGAAACCTTTAACAAGTCAAACTAATCCAATCTAAAGATGAAGTAGTATCATCAGATAAATAATTACTAGTAAACCTGGAACTGTATCAGCAACAATTGAAATAGTTAGGCTCTTGTCGTCAAAATAGAGAATAATAATCAAAATGATTTGGCAGTAGTTAACAGTGACAAATAAACTGTCACCTGTCACTAAGGATAGTGTTATATATATATATATATATATATATATATATATATATATATATATATATATATATATGAAGAGTTCAGATGCAAAAGCCTCTAAATGCCATTTGAAATTTTCTTCTAAAATGACCATTTGCATCAAACTTGTGTTTTTAAGTTCAGTAATTTCACTTAATTGACAATTAGTGAAATTACTGAACTTAAATATATAAGCTTGATAAAAATTATTATTTTAGAAGAAAATTTCAAATGGCACTTAGAGGCTTTTGCATCTGAACTCTTCATATATATATATATATATATATATATATATATATATATATATATATATATATATATATATATATAATTACTAATAACAATAAATAATAAATACTAAAGAGATAGTAGCCTTGTTAGAAGGCCCTGTGTGTGTGTATAGATATGTATAGGCTATAAGATAATAATAGTCTCTTTTGGACTGCATGCTGGTGATTTATATTAGCAACATAACAATTGTATAATATTTACGAATGCAAAAAGATGTATGCTGGTCTCTGGATAACAGATCACAAAATACACGCAGGGGATGCTTTGTGCATCGCTCCTTTCACCCATACCCACAAAAATAACATCACATGATCATTGTAGCGCTACTCCTCTCACCTTAAAGAAAAGGACGCTCTACAACGCAGCTTGACACATTCGGTAAACTAAAACGTGGCAATGTGAGGCAACCTACCTTTTCGGTCAGATTATCTGCCTTGGTGAAATCCAGCCATTTGACTGCAAAGCACAAAGCGAACGGACTGTGTTGTGAACCACGAGCGAGCGGTCGAATGGTTGCGAGGTGTTGGTGCGCTGCATCGGGTTATGGAGCGCTGTCCAATCAGCAGCCCGCACTAGGCGAACCAGTGCCAGCCAACCGGTACTGCTCAATTGACCAACCTACACCCTCTCTTCATACTGCAGCCTCTCTCGACAAAAGACACCAGCTGAAGATGACGATTGCTTTTGATAAAGCAAGGCTGATAGCTGAATAGGCTCTATGCACAACTGCACTACTTCCTGAACTTCAGCCAGCTCCTTGTTTCCTGTATACCATTATTGGACAATTTGATTAATTCAGGTGTGCTTGACCTCAGTAGTCACGGCAACAATAATCATACACACCTGAATTAATCAATGTGTCCAATAATGCCAGACAGGAAACAAGAAGCTGACTGAAGTTCAGTGGAGCTGTGCATAGAGCCTATTCATTTACCTTTCTGTTAAGTTACAGCAGAGACTATTTAAATAAATTAAAAGGACTTTGGTTACAGATAACACTTGATTAAATGTAGCCAATTAATATATCAAAGTTACATGATAATTCGAACTATTTGACTGTACCCTATTGCACGTATTTGTAAAAATGTAAAATGATATCTATCTATATGAAATATAGTAATAATCATCATTAGCTGCTTTTAAAAACCTTACCAATTCGTTACGCCCGCCATTTTTTCAGTGCTTTTCTAATGTACACAAGTTGTATTTTAATCCTTTTAAAGAAGTGGATGACGTGGATTAAGTCAAAGACTATATAAGTTTCTCTCTACATTCCCAAATGGCCATCGTTGGACACCTGGCTGCTCTGAAATAACTCAATTTCATTTAAAGGGATTTTTCACCTAAAATTAAAATGGTGTCATCATTTACTTACCCTCAAGTTGTTCAAAACCTGAATTTCTTCTCTTTTGCTAAACACAACATAGCCTAAGTCATTTTGAAGAGGGTAACCAAACAATTAGTGGCCATATGGAAAAACAAATTACTATGTAAGTCAATGGGGTCCATCATCTGCTTGCCTGGTCATTGATATTTTTCAAATTAACTTCTTTTGTGTTCAGCAAAATAAAAATTCACACAGGGATGGAACAACTTGAGGGTGAGGAAATTTTGACATAGTTTTTATTTTTGGTTGAAGTATCCTTTTAAGAAGCATATTGATTCATGTAATTGTAGTCATAGGGTGCTTCTCATTTTTTATTACGTGCATCCTCGCTTCCTTTTCTCCCGTCTCAGGTTTTTGCTTCGAATCAAATTTTGTTGTGATTCACATTGTTGCTTGTTGGCTTGATTCATGGCTTAAAACGTTTCAACAAAGACTTTTTTGAAATCTTTATGGCAAATGAATGTAAGAAATCTTCCAGAACCAATACAGCTGAAAAGGTTGGAGGGCACTAATGCACTCTATTCACTGAAATCTTCTAAAGCTTGCCAGAGTTTGCAAAAGTAACCAAGGGGGGGCAGTGCTTAATTATAAAGCGTTATCTTGTAAAATAATTAGCCTCAGCTTTTGATTTTAATGCCTGCTCAACTATTTTTGGATTGGTGACTCGTTTACAAAAAAAAAATTCTAAAAATGTTCTTTGACTAGCCTATACATGGATATTTCATATGAAAAATACAGAACATTATGCCGATGAAAAAAAAGATAATACTGATAATTCCAGAAACATGTTTTTTATTCATTTTCAATGCATTAGCACTAGCAGTATAATGGAAAAAATTAGTCCTAACCACCGTAAGACAGACAACCTGTCAAAAATTCTTTCAAACAAAAGCAGAAATCATAACCCCCTATAAATGTTCTATAAAGAAACTTAAACAGTATCTGCAAACACAGACACAGGAAAAGATACATGAATGTTTACAGCAAAAACAAAAAGAATCAAAATCATATTTCCCAAATTTGCATTGCACACCAGGTGCTTTCAATAAAGCTTTTAAAAAATGATCCGAATGCAGTTAAATGTGCTGTCTGCTGCGAGCTGAGTATAAAATACAATACAAGCATGCTAACATTCATCTCTCCATGAACAGAGCTTTGGGACTGTTCTAAGGGATGTTAACAGAAACTTTGATTGTGTATAAATGAGTGTATGGCAGATTAAACCGTGTTCATCCCCCCTCCCCCCATCAGTCATCATCATAAAATCGGTTCTGTTTAATTTGATCCTCAACGGACAAGAAGTCATTTTCATCCTGCCAGAGGCCACTGGCTTCACTCAGCAGCCCAGCAGCTTTGGTGTCATTTTTATCGAGCGGGTTCTTCCTCGTTTCCGCCTCAGTATGTTGGCCCATCTCCCCCTTTGATTCTATTCCAAAATCCAGAAGGTCATCCAGCTGAGATGAAGCTGATTCCTTGCTATAAATGTCATCCTTAAATTCACGAAACAAACTAGAACTGTCATCAAAACCTGCAAATATGTCATCCAGGAAATGTGAGGCACTACTTTTTTTGTTGTCATCTGTCTCTGTGCAAACCAATGTTTTGGTAGTGGGATGTTCTTGATCTGCCTCTTTCATGTCTTGGGAGGATTTGGCACATGGTATGACAGAGCTGTCCTCTTGAAGTTGTTGGAAAATGTCAGACGCCCTGATCTCACTGTTGACCTCTTCTTTAAATGATTCCTGAGAAGAAGGTACCCCTGAGAAGGACAAGTCCAGCAGCTCTGGTTTTTCTTTAATTTCCTTCATTCCTGGCAAACTGGCCTTGTTGTCCAATAATAGGTTACCGTTATTATTGTTGTTGTTGTTTGCATTGCCATTGGCTGTTTGGCCATTTGGTATTTCACCATCTATCACTGTCACTGTTACCTCTTCTACCACATTTACTTGCACTTTCTTTTCACTTTCCTTAGCACCATTTTCATCAGTGTTTTCTGCATTGTCACTCTCTGCGTTCACATTCTTAGTTCTTTCTGCAACTCCATTCTCCATTTCCTCTTCGTGTTGACCATTCATCTCCTCTCCTTCTTTTGCCTTCATTACCTCATTATCTTTTTGCTCTGCGGTCTGCTGGCTTTCATTTGTGAGCTCAGTGGCTTTGCCCATTTCACTAGGATCCTGTGGCCCAGCTGTTTCAGTGTTTGGTGTCAGCTCTGACTTTTGAGTTGTTTTAGCATCTGTAGATGCCTTTTCTGGCATATTTGTTGGTGACACAAGCCCTCCATCATTTTCTTTGGGCCCATTTTCTGCTGGGTTTCCACTAGTAATTGCGGTTTGCCTCTTATTTACTTCGGGATCATTATCCTCTTTACTTGAAAGTTCTGATTCGGCTTGAGGAGGCCAGACAGGTTTGACTACCTTTATTTCTTCCTCTAAATGAAATGGCTTCTTTGGGGAATCACAGAGGGGTGGCCACACAACTGCCATTTTATTTGCTTGCTTCTTTAAGTCATCATTCAACTTAGCTTGAGTCATATTCTCTGTGGTGTTGGGGTCATTTTCTTGTGGGCTGTGAGTTACTTTGACATTAAAATTGACAGGAGGATTGTTTTTCATGTTAGATGTTTCTGACGAGTTGTTCTGATTCTTTGAACTCCAAAGTTCTTTGTGGGGCCTTTCTCCAAACCCTTCATCATAGTTGCCTTTAGACTTGAAAAGTTGTTTGTAGTGTGGCTTGCAGTACATTCGTCCATGGAGAGAAGCGTAGGTTCCAAGACTGAAGCAGGAATATAAACACAATTAAGAACTAGATTGATGTATATTCTGACATTACAAGAACAACTCCAATATAAATAACTCTCCACAGAAAAAAAATCATATACAAGCTCACACAAATTTCAAACATTCCTGCCAATGTAGCAATCAGTTTAAATAACAAGTATTCAACTCAAGTTGCAAATCATGGCGCATTTCACCAAGAACATCTTCTCACTTGCCTGTTCCATGCTGTAACACATTAAAATGGGGAAAAACATCTAGGATTAATGTACAAATTGAAGCCACTACCTGAGCTGGCTACTGCAGTGGGCACATCTAAAACAGCTTTTATGGAAGTTTTGCTTGTCTGCTATGAGAGACTCCATGGGATACACCCTCTTCCGACATGCCTGACACAGTTCGGACTCTGGCACCCGTATTTTCTGTTGGAGAGAGAGACTGACATCAGAAAATGCTTTGAAATCTGTCAACACATACGTATATATGTATACACTGCCCCACCAAAACAAAAGTCGCTGTTTGGATTTTAATAGGCAAATGCTTGAGATTTATGATTGGTTCATTATTGCAGTGATTACTATGTTGGACAACAGTTCTTCCAATCCCAGTTGATGGAGTGTGTAGCTTTTCATTTCATAAACAACCCCTTTGGAAAACACATCATATTCTAGGATGACAATGTCCAGACTTTACAGAGTGCTCGTGCATTGTGCATTGCCATTACTTGATGCAGAGTCAATACTTGACGCACGTCTTGATGGAAATAACATCACATCATTTATTTCCATCAAATGGTAGAAAAGGTGCATCAGTTTTTGGTGAATCTTGTCGCTTTTGGCTGGGCAGCGTATGTGTAAAAATGTTAGTGAGTTAAGAAAATGAATCAAAAAGTTGTTAGTATAGTTGCTGGAATTAAAATAGTCAAGTACTACATGCATTTAGGGAGGTTAAATAAAACTGCACACATTTCATCTGGACCTCAGCACAGTCTCATAAAATCTAAAAGGGCAATACTTCAAATATTCAGTTCACGAAACATTAATCATATTCACTTTGTCTATGATTTCCAGTTTAGCAGCACTCCATTATTAACTCAAACTAAAAGATCTAAAATTAAAATACAGGCACAAGAAATATTTGTCAAGCGCAAACACACCATCACGGTTTTAGTCATCACACTGTACTCTTTGTTAACTTTTCCATGCTCATCCCATAGGTTTACCGGTGACAACAGTCTGGTGCTGGTGTGATACAGTCTGTGATCTGTGCTGTTCAGACACAGTGAAGCCCAGATTTTTGAAGACGTTTTCACTCTCTGCCCATGTCTGTTGGAAACTCTTTAGTAACTCTTCTGCAGAGGACTCTGGTGGAACGTCCAGGACAGGAACATCCCCTCTTACTACATCTGCATAAGTTGGTGGATCACCTCGTGTTTTCACACTCTGAAAGTGGGAGGTTCTTTCGGTCTTCAAGCCTGTTACAGTGTTTCCAAACTCATCTACCGTGGAGAAGTGCTCAGTTGCAGATTTAGTTTCAGAAAATCCTTCAGGTGCGTAATCTTGTTTCTCGGGATTCTTTTTCTCTTCCTTTAGGTACTGGTGGGCTTGCTCACCCATTTCAAAGACATTCTTGAGGGCCTTAATATCAAAGCTTGGTAAGTCCTCCACCACGGATGACTTCTTCTCAGGTTCGGCATCTTCTGTGTCACTTTCAAGTCTCTCAGTAATCACAATGGGCTCCTTTCGAACATAAACTTTAGGCTGGGGAGACTCAAATTTGTTAACAAGCCTGGAGAGGTCAACCCTGGGCAAGTCCTCTAACATTCTCTCATGTGCATCTATGGATCTGGGGATCTCTGGCTCATCTTCTGTATCTGGTTCAAGACGCTCTGGGATGTCGATAGGATCCCTGCGTACATATGTACGAGACACCTCTGCTTTCTGAGCCTCTTCAAAGAACTCACGCTTGTCTTTTACGGTCATCATTGAGTCTCCATGGATATCTGTGGTATCCAACTGGGATGATTCCATCATTTGAGTCTCAAAGGTAATCTCTGAACAGCTGGATGAGCGAGACCCTTCCAGATCGGTTTGGACCTTTATCATGTACTCTGGTAAAGGCATGGGTGGTGGAGTCATGCCTTGCGAGAGTTTGGCTGTGGTATCTCTTAGTTTAGCTAGTTTCTCAGAGCGACTCATTGTGGGGGAGGGTGTGGATTGGTTCAGGCGTGTTGGTGTTTCAGCCCAGCGAGGTGGAGGTGTTGGTGTGGTGCCCGACCTGTAAGAGGAAGTCGGTGATGGAGTCACTCTCAAAGGAGAGTCTGTTCTCCTGGCAGACTCAATGCAGATATACGTTGGTGATGGTGTCCGCATTCTTAGCTCCGGTGGGATTTTGAGCTCTGCTGTCTTTGATTCACTTTGGCACTCTGTCTTCTTTTCCTCTAATACTTTCTTCTGAGTCTCTATTTTTGCTGAGCCAATAGTAATCTTAGATATTTTTTGTGTGGCTCCACCTACTATTCTCTTCTCCTGTGTTGACTCACTTTTTGCAGACTGTGAAACGGACAAATTTCCTTCTAAAAAACTCAGTTTAGCCAGGGCAAGGTTCTGTACATAGGTTATGACCTCTATTATTTTCTGCTTGTTGTAGTGAGTACAGCTTAAATTAGCCTTCTCTTCAGAATCGACTAGCCAATCAGGAATGATACTCAGCATGGTCTTTAATGATTTTGGATTCATTTTTGCAGGGCATCTTTCAAACTCCTCGATGTAACTCAACAATTTTTTGATCTCTTCGCATTTTTGTGCAGACAAATTTTCAGTTGTGATTGATGCGCTGTTTTCCGAATCTGATTTCTCTGAAATCTCTGTTTTGTTTTGCTCCTCTTTCTGCATTGACTGTTTTACGGCATCCTCTCTGCTTGGAGGCCGCGGTGAAGGCTTTACCTGCTTTTTGATCTGGAATTTACTTTTTTGTTGAGTGCTCTGTTGTTGAACTGTGCTCTGAGTGACCATCCTCTCTTCATGAATCTTTACACATTCCTCTCTCACTGCTTGATGGGACTGAATGACAGTTGTCTGCCCTTGACCTTGATGTACGTCTATAGACATCGCTGGTTGTATTTGATGTATTTCAACTGATGGCCTTGGTGCCACAGGTGGTGGCTGCTTAACTGATGTTTGTCTTTGTTTCTTAAACTGGACCTCCATTTTGGTATCTTGCTTGGTTTGCCTCATTTCCTCCTTTTTCTCAACTTTCACTTCAGTTTTTTCCACTGCACTGTTGGATTTTTGGAGCTCCTCATGACCTATGCACACTTGAGACACACTTGTTTGCACATTTGATTGAAGTATGTCCTTTTCCTCTTCCTGTTTCTCCGGCTTCTCTACCTTAGGTACCTTAAATGTTTTCACCTTAAAGCTAGGGGTCACTTTTGGGATCTTTGTGGTCTGAGAGGAAACCTTCTTGACTTCTTGAGCCGTGCAAGTCTCAAGGCTTTTGATCTCTTCTTCTTGAGCAGAAGAAATTATCTGACTTTGAACACTTTTTGTGGCCTGGATGCTCTCTTGTTTTCCAGAGTGAGCTTTTGTACTCTCAATTTGCTCTGTAACAGAGTGTGGATGGACTATAGGAGTTGGCTGGCTTTTAATCTCTAAGGCAGCAGTGATAGATGCCTGCTTTTTATCTGATACTATGTTGGATGATTCTGTGGTTGTTTTCTTACCAACTTTGATAACAGAAGGTTTGCTTATCTGAGAATTTGCAGTTGGCTTTTTCTTTGGTGGGGTCTGTGGACTTTTTGGGGGGGTAAGTTTTTCTGCTGTTTCTTTGGGCAATATGGCTGGCTTCTGCTCGGGCTCTGGTACTTTAGATGTTTCTTTCTGGGTCTCAAAAATTATTTGAGGCTTTTCAGCTTTCTGTGTGCTTGACTCTGCTTCAGCCTTCATTTCACTGACATTAAATGTTTTAGTCAGTTGGGGTGAAGTAGGAATACTTTCTCCCTTCTTGTTTTCAGCCTCCTCTCTTTGTTTGCGATATCTCTCTTCTGCAAGCATTAGAGGCGTTTTGAATTTACTTCCATAAGGTCTTGGTTTTGGAGCAGTAGTGTCAGGGGGAGGCGGGAGTTTAATTGGCGGAACAAAAACCTTTTTAGGGCGTGGTGGTTCTTCAGCTGCTGGTTGTAGCACAGGTATTGCTGATGAAGCTTTAGCAATATGTGGTGCCGGAGGTTCAATTGTTTTAACCCGTCCCTTTTGCTTTGTGATGTCTGTGGTTTCAGTGACTACAGTTATGTTTGATGCAACTGTTTCACTCTGCTCTGCAACAGATTGAGGAGGTGGAGGTGGTGGAACAGGTGCAGTTTGCTTTTTCTGCCATTTGAATGTTTTGGGCTGTGGTTGCTTGGGAGGCTCAGGTTTGGGTACTTTGAATAGAGCTCTGCCTTTTGGCTTTCCAGGTTGAGTGACCGAGCTGAGTTCCTGTTGAGATGGAGGAGGAGGCAGGAGGTCTTGGGGTGGAGGAGGTGGTGGAAAGAATTCAGTGTCTGTTTCCATGATAGGGGGTGGTGGTGGTGGAGGGGGAAGGTCACTGTCCTGTCTCGTGACCAGAGGAGGTCTTTCTGCCACTGGTGAGGGAGGAGGAGGCAGAGAAAGCTCTGACTCAGAGGGGGGTGGAGGAGAACTTGGAGGTGGTGGAAAGTGAATCTCTGGCTGTGGCTTCAGTTTTTTTATCATTCCTTTGGGACTGAGATTGCGGTTTAGACTCTTAACATTTTTCTCTGATTTTAAATTCTTGATGTTCTGCTTCTGGGTTATGGTGGTGTGCTCTGTTGTCGTGGTCATCTGAACCTGTGTGACTTTCTTTGTCTCTTCAGTTTGCTTCATGCTAATATTACTTTGTGATACCTCCACTGATGCATTTGTTGAAGACGTAGCTGCAATTTCAGATTTTTTCTCACCCATATGACCTCCAACGTTCTTCTTCTTGATTAACACTGGACTAGGAGTGTTCTGTTTTTGTTTTATATGTTGCTCCTTTACATTCATCTTTTGAGAGCCTTGAGAGGTCTCTTGTGAATGAACAGCTGTAGTCATCTGTTTAGTAGTAGAACGATACTCCTCAGAAGACGTCTGACTTTCTGAAGATTTGATCTCTGATGTCTTTTGCGAGCTGCTCTGCTGCATGTTTCTCACTGGAGGTGGATTTTCTGGCTTTCCCTCAGTTTTAGGTCCAGCTGGGCAATCACGAGTTGCTTGTTGAGGGGGAACAGGATTTCTAATGGGAGCTTTAGCTTTCTTATTCATTTTTGATTTGTGGCTTGATTGCTCTTTCTTCTTCATCAGGGATTTAATGGTGCCCTGAACATCTCCCTTAATCACCTCTTCTTTCTCAATTTGCACTTGCTCCTGCTCATAAAGGGATCTGATGGAGGATTTTATGTCACCCTCCGTGCTTGGCCTCCTCTGCATATTTGGGGATGAGGCTGGCTCTAGTAAGAGCTGAATTGTACCTTTCACATCGCCCTGTTCACTTACTTGGTGCTGAAAAGCCCTCTTTTCAGTTGAAGCTTCTTGAAGACAAAGAAGAGCAGTCTGAATGTCCCCTTTAACTATCTCCTCCTTCTCAACCTCTTTAACCACCTGCTTTGCCTCCTCCAGGGATTTTAAGGTTCCTTTAATATCCCCTGGGACCAAATCTTCAATAATTACCTCAGTCTTTGCAGATGTTGATTTTTCAAGAGATTCTAATGCACCCCTAATGTCACCAGGGACAATTTCAGGTTTCTCTATTTCTTTTAGTTGGTTTTGAGCCTCCTCAAGAGACCTAAGTGTTGTACTGATATCTCCTTTGACTATCTCTTCTTTTTCTATGACAACACATTGGTTTACAGCTTGTGTAAGAGAGTCAAGAGCTGCTCTCAAGTCTCCCTTTACTATGTCCTCTTTCTGCATGTTATGGAGGGATGGTACGGGTTCCATCATAAACACCTGTACTGTGTTAATTACATCACCTGGCAAAATATCATCTTCAGCAACAGTTCGTCCTATTGTCTGCTGGCTCTTTCTTAGAATCTGCTTTGTTTGTTCTACATCACCTCCAATAATCTTTTCTTTAATTTTTTCCTGAACAATTTCATCAGCCCCCGCCTGAAGTTGTCTGAGGTAGTCCATTGCCCCAGACTCAATACAAGTAGAATAAAAACTGACATTTCCCCTCTCTGCTTCTCCCACAGTTATCTTAGAGGATGGGTCCCTCGCATCAGAATTACCCAGCAGCCTATGCAGTGTTCCACGAATATTTCCTCTAATTATATCTTCTTTCTCCACATTGGTCTCACTTTCTTTATTGAGAAGTGAGTATATGGTCATTCTCACATCTCCTTTCTCGTCTTCTTGAATCAGAATGCCATGTTTGGAAGATCCTTCCCGCTTGAGCAAGTTATTAATTGCATCTTGAATGTCTCCTCTGACAATTTCCTCTTTCTCGACATTATCACTCTTATCCTGATTAAAGAGCTGTTGGACAGTTGAGTTGATATTTCCTCTTTCCTCCCTATCTATAGTGATTCCCCTCTCTGTTGTCTCACGTCTGTTGAGCAGGTTCATCATAATATTGTTCAGGTCTCCATGAATTACTTCCTCTCTCTGGATCTCTGGAGTCTCCTGGTTTAGAAGTTTGTATTTAGCCATTCGGACATCTCCAATCTCATCTGCCTCAATTAAAATGCCCTGTGACTCAACCATTTTCTGAGAATACAGCTCTTCTAGGGTTGACTTAATGCTCTTACCAACGATCTCTGTTTTCTCCACACTGCTCTCATTAAACTCAGTTAGGGCAGTAGTTTCAAATAACCAAGTTGTTGTCTTCACATCAGCTTTTGGGATTTCCTCACGAGAAATTACAGTATCTGTTTCATCAACTTCCTTGATACGATCAAGTGGTTCCTTTTCAAAGAGCCACACAGACTGCTTAACATCACCTTTTACCACTTCTTCTCGTGTCACCTTCTCCATCTCGTCATACTCCGAACCTTCACCACGGATCTTGTCGATGGTGTGAGTTTCAAACATCCATGTGGAGCTTCTCACATTACCTCTCTGAATCTCACTGACACTGACAGTTCTCACATATTTCTTCGATAGGTCATCCATTTCAAAAAGCTGCTTGTTTGTTTTCACATCCCCGCCTTGGATGTCTGCTACGGTTTTATTAGCAACTTTCATATCCTCTGCAATCTCATCTAGAGGCTGAGTTTCAAACCTCCACCTGGCTGTGCTGACGTCTCCTTTTTGGATGTCTTCTTCAGTAACAGCTTTGATGACATAAACCTCATCTGTGTCTTTTATTGAGTCAAGGGGCTTTGTCTCAAATAACCACCTTGCCCCAACCACATCTCCTCGCAGAATCTCTTCTTTTGTGACTGTAGTAACCTCATGATAGTGTCCTTCTTTATCCTTGATCGCATACAGCGGCTGAGTCTCAAACATCATGGTGTAGTTTTTTACGTCTCCTTTCTCAATCTCCTTGTGTATGATGCTTTGGAGTTTGCTGATCTCAGTATCAGATGTTTCCTCCTGAATCTTATCCAATGAGTACGTCTCAAAAATGAAGCGACCTTTATCAACATTACCTCCCTGAATATCTGTTACTGTGCGTGACTCCTTTAATTCCTCAGAGTTTACCCTGATGGAATCAATTGGTTGATTTTCAAACATCCAGGTACAGTTCACCACATTTCCTTTCTGAATGTCCTCTGTTTGACGGCTTTTAAGTTTCTGCATGGTCTCCTCTGATGTAGAAGTCATTAGATCAGATGACTGATTCTCAAAGATATATTTCATCCGGGATACATCTCCAGAGTCAATGTCAATCTCTGTTATTCGCTTAAAGCCACTATGATCCTCATCGTCTGTGATGTTTTCCAGGTTTTCGGTCTCAAACAGGAAACGTACTAGACGTACATCCTTACCTTGTACATCGTCTTGCTTTACTGTGCAAGTTTTCAGGATTGTCTCAGACTCATCTTTGATGCTGTCAAGAGTCTGAGTCTCAAAAAGCCACGTACAGGTTTTAACATCTCCTTTCTGAATGTCTGTGTGGTCCTCAGTCTTTGTCTCTACTTTCTCATACAAGACATCCATTGGCTGGGTTTCAAACAACCATCTGCATGTTTTAACGTCACCTCTCTGGATCTCAATGCTCTCGTTTTTCCTGTTGTCCTCTTCCTCTAAGTTGAAGTATTTGATGCCATCGAGGGGCTGGGTTTCGAAAAGCCATTTGGCAGTTTTGACGTCACCTGATTGGATTTCTTCTTTAGATATTCCTTTGATTATCTGAAACTTAGTGATGCTCTCATCAAACTGATCAATAGGACGAGTTTCAAACATCCACTTGCAGCTTCTCACATCTCCTTTCACAACTTCCTCTCTGCGCACAGTTTTAACCTCATGGTAGTGTCCTGAGCTGTCCTGTACTGCATACAAGGGTGCTGACTCAAATAACACTTTATTTGATTTCACTGAACCACGGGTAACCCCCTCCACTTGTATTTTTTGTGCATCTGTACACTTGCTCAGGTCCATGGTCTCAAATATTTCCTTGTAATTTGTAACATCCCCCTTCTCAAGCTCCTCTAGATTAATAGTCCGTGTGATCTCTTTCTTTTCCTCCCTGATCTGCTCAAGAGGTTTGCTTTCAAACAACCACCTCTGGTGTCTCACATCACCTTTCTCTTCTTCCGAAGCCATCACCTTTTGTAGCTTTCCAACTTCTGGTAACTCTTTTAGATTCTCCATTGGCACTGTCTCAAACAAATTCCTAGCAGAAGTAACGTCACCACCCATAATGTCTTCTGGCTCCAATGGTCTTGCGTTGGTATCATCTTTAAGTTTATCCATTGGCTGTGTTTCAAAGATCATACAGTGTCTCCTCACATCTGCACCTAAGATCTCCTCCTTCTGACTCTTAGTGCTTTCCCATTCCTCATCTTTGATTTGATCAAGTGTCTTTGTCTCAAACAGCCATCTTCCCCTGTTTACTCCAACCTGATAATTGTCCTCCATGGAGACCCCACAGATTAGTTTTACCTGACTTGGATCCTTGTTGATCAGGTCCAGTGGCTGAGTTTCAAAGAGCCAGCGTGATGTCCTGACATCACCTTTCTCAGTTTCTTCACGTCGCACCTTGGTAATCTCCAGCATCTCACCGGAGTCACCGCGGATGACACACATGGGCTGTGTTTCGAACATCTTGGTTGTCTTCTTTACGTCACCCTTGGTTTCTTCGAGCTCTGACTTCAGCTGCAGGAAGTGACTTTCATCAATAGTCTCAGTGTGCCCAAGTGTGTCCAGGTGCTGTGTTTCAAACAAGTACCTAGCAGTTTTCACATCACCCCCAGAAATGTCTTTCATATACATCACCTGTGTCTCCTGCTCATCCTCTTGATAAATTCTGTTGAGTGAGTCTAGAGGTTGTGTCTCGAATAACCATGTTGCAGTCTGCACATCTCCCCTTGCAAGCTCTACTTTTCCGCTGTGCTCCGCTGAGTCTGTTTTTTCTGTACCCAGAGCATCGATGGGCTTTGTTTCAAACATCCATGTAGTAAACTTTACATCTTTTCCAGCAATAATTTCTTGTTGGGCTATGTTCTTGCCCTCATCCTCATCTGGTGTTTCATCTTTAATGGAATCTAGGGGCTTGTTCTCAAACATCCAGCGCATTGACTGCACCTCACCTTTCAGGATCTCATCCCACTCCAAATACTCTCTTTCTGGGCTGATACACTTGCCAGGACTGGTACTTCTGCTGTTTTCAAAAACATAACGTGCTTGTTGAATGTCTCTGCTCACCTCCTCATCGCTGTCCACATACGTTTGCTCCGTGTCTGTCACTTCAGTGAAGAAGTCACGCTCCAGGTTTTTACGCACCTCTGGGTGAATGTGCTTGTAGAGGCGCTTAAGTTCATAGAGGTTCCTCTGCTTTGAGTACTCCTCTTTATTGACTGCATATTTGGCTGAAGTAGGTGCATCTGTTGGCTTGGGGGAAAGACAACGTCCTGGGACTTGGGAAGTCACTTGAAACTGATGTGTGGCAGATACTGGTTGTGCGAAGTGTTCCACAGCATCATATTGTGAGGAAGCCGCAGAGGAGGTAGAGGCCTCTTGCATTGTTTTAGTGACAGACATGGTCTCATAGCTATCTGTGGCAGTAGTCTTTGGAGAAACATTTACTGGGGCCCAAGGAAACTGCTTGTAATCAAGATCAATCTTTGTTGTTATAGATGGGAAAGACAAGCAAAATCTTTTATCAATAAATCATTTAACATGTATATGTACAGAAAAGGAGTGATACAAAGAAATATGCAGGGATAGAATAGTCATTGGAGACAAAGTTGGTGTATGTAAACTAACTTATTGGCATTTCTTTTAATAGGCACTTTTGGTGATGTGGACTTCTAATAAATTCTCTTAAAACTATTTTATTTTTTTCACTTATAGTTTGTTTTTAATTTAGTATTTACATCATTACATCAAAATATAATTTTAGACAAATTTTATATCAGTATATTATGTTTCACAAAAATTAAATAATATTTACATAATTTACAAATGTACACATTTTTGACATAATTTTACAAAATAACTGGTAGATTGTAAATGTATATTATACAATATATATATATATATATATATATATATATATATATATATACACACAGTATATTTTAAGTTAGGCCTGTTTCACACTGTATGCGTGAGCAGAGCAGAAGCAGTTCACCATTTCACATTCAGCTCTATGAATATATATATATATATATATATATATATATATATATATATATATATATATATAAAACATCTGATTTTCAAGATGCACATGGATTTTTTGGCTGATCCTTGACGCATTGGCGGGCAGCAATGCAAAGTTGATTCTGCATTACTTTGATATAATATTTTATGGGTTTTTTTAAATGTAATGATTTAAGTGACAAGAATCCCTAATCAAAAAATGTTATATATTATATTAATAGTGTAGTTATACTTTGAGACAAAGATTTATTAATCATTTTCAAACTAATTAAAGCAACAGTTTTTCAATAACGGAAAAATGTGTAAAGTATTGTATTTGGGGTAAAAGGTGCCCCTGCTGCCGGGGTGAAAGACACAATAATTAACATGATAATAAATGTCTGGATGACTTTGTTAACATGACATGGTTAAATTCAGATGGTAAATTATATGATGATATAATCATATAATTTAATAAAATATGATTTAATGTTACTACTCTAAATCTAAATTAATTTATTATGGGATTTCATTCAATGCTTTCAGAATCTTTACTTTTTAAAATCATTTTGTTTATGTATTTGTAAAATATATTTTTAAATTAACATTTTAATGACAGTAAATTTTTTGAACAAACATTAACTCTTTTATTTATCAAAATAAACAGAAAATAGTACAGACTTTGCTAAAGTGATTGTTTTGGACAAGTATTAACTAGACATTATTATTTTAGCTAAAGTATTTGTATAAATACTGTGTGCCTTTTGCCCCATGCTGGTAAACCAACCCCAAACCACTTTATGACTTATTTTCACACAAAATCTGTTGATCCTTAAATGCTCAATAATATATGTATTTTTTCTGCAATCATACACTATGGAAATAGTGAAAAGCACATTTTTTCCCCAAGGTGTGCCTTTAGTCCTGTTGCACCGTACTGTATGTTGCGGCTGCCCGTCATAAATCAAAGCATGTGACAAACAGTGGTCAGAGGAGAACACCTGAAAAATGTGACAGAATGGACTGTATCTGCGGTCCCAATTCGAGATTCAGCTGCCAGTGTAAAAGCACAATGGGTGCGTGCTGCTCCCACTCTGCATACGCACAGCCTCGACTCTGCTTGCGCGTGCAGTGTGAAACAGTCGTAATGATCTTTTAATCTATTGAAAGTAAAACATTTTACTGTGTGCATGAGTATATTTTATTTTTACCTTGATATGTTTGGGTGGAGTGGCCTCCTCAATACTTTTTTCATGCTGCTGTTTCAGGACCTGTGTAGAGACCGTTGGCAAATTTTCTCCTCCAATTACCATCACTAACAGAGTAAAAGTGAAAAAATGAATTAGTCATGAGGTAACTCCCCATTGTCTCAGTTTATTTAAAACAAATAATTCTGCACACGCACTATACCTTTCTCATCATAATGATCCCCGAAACTTGAGGCCACACTCTGACGAACATTCTGGTCCATGGAAACCTAACATGAAACAGTGAGCAGGACCTTATCAAATGAATGGCTAACCACAAATATAGGTTTTCTACTAGCTATATTAGGTTTGGAACAATATGAGGTACAACCTGCAGTATTACAAAAATGGGATCCTATCTTATGTGGATATACTGTACAGTACCTGAGCATTTGAGGTACTACTTTCTTTAACACTGCTTCGTACCGTCACCTCTGATGAGCTCACCACCTGCTATTAAGACAGACAGCATCTGTTGTTATACAAACACACAATATGCAACTGCACTGCTCAATGCCATAGACATTGGGGAATCACTCTAAATCAAGTGTTTACTCCATGCACAACTGTTAAATGCCAAATAGCGGATTTAGTAGCATTGCAAACTGAACTCTTTCATCAAGTCTTGTTTTAGTCTATGAATGTGTTTGTGTGGATTTGAATGAGTGTTGTGGATCCCCTGTGTGTTCATCTGCTGTAGGCCTACCTGTCTCTGCTGGTAGTGGTGTTGTATAACAGTGCTTTGGGATGCAGAAGAGGAACTGAGCTCATGGCTTTCAAACTGTTTCTTCACGCTGGCCAGTCCGCCTGGTAGAGAGCACGGCTCAGAGCTGTCCATGACCTTATAACACAGAATAAAATGCTCAGACACTCATAAATATACATATTTACATACTGTATAGATCTGAGACATGATTCTCCTCACAGAACCTTATTTCACCAAGTGCAACATTTTCCTGGATCACCATCTTTGTTGAACCTCGAACAACATTCTAATTAACCAATCAGATTTTGAGGGACAAGTTTACAGTTTAGACTTACAACCAGGGTTAAGTGCTTCAGCAATCATTCCCCTCTGATTTTAGGGATTACTTATGGGTATGAGTTAGGTTTAGGGGTAGGGATATGGTTATGATCAAATTTTCTGAATGTTGTTCCAGGATCAACAAAATAACGCATCTTACTGGGCAAAATCAGGACAAATATTCTCCTATAGGGGGCATTATGAAGGTTGAAAACAAGTGTGTTATCTCCTCTTTTCTTAGAACCAGAGGTGTAAAATCCAGGGGTCAGAAAGTAAAAGTCCTGCCATATGTTTATTCCACCCATAAACTCAGCTGGCTGATTTCACTAATTAGTTCACTAATCTTCTGGCTGAAAAACTGTGCTAATGAGCAAATCCATTGATTGGAACAAAATACTGAGGAGGACTTTTATTTTCTGAACCATTGACATCATTTTTCTGTAAGGTTATTATTGACTAAAACTAAACCTAAAATATCCATATATTCACAGAAAGTAACATAAAAAACCTTCAACTTTTATGTTTTATTTCAGCTAATTGCCAAGGCAACGTTTCTCATTTTCATCTAAGTACGATGTGTTAGTACGATGGACACTTTACGATCCCATGAGGCCATAGGAGAGGATTTATAAATGTCAGTGAAGCGACGTAACTGATAATGAGAACAGGGCAAATTGGCATATGTAGTATGTCCAGATTATACTACCCTATCTCACGACCAATGCGTACGAATTCGACGAATGATTAAAAAGTGTCTAATTTGTAAAAACCTCACTGGTACGAATTCGTACGATTTGTCTAAACCCACGTGATGGGTAGGTTTAGGGGCGGGGTAAGGGGTAGGTCATTCGTACGAATTCATATGAATTGGCCAATTCGTAAAATATGTACGATTTTGCAAAATCGTATTAATTCGTGTGAGGTCGTATGAATTCGTAGGAATTAGCCCCTTTTTAATAATTCGTCGAATTCGTACGAATTGGTTGTGAGATCGGGTTGGATTATACTATATAGAACATACTTTTTTAGCAGTCGTAAAGTATTTAAGTATTTATATCAAGTGGAAGGCCTTAGACAGGAAATAAGAAATCATGCAGGTAATATGAAATGAGTCTGTGGGGTAGCATATGTTCATGCGTGCTTGTGTGTTCATGCTGGTAAATACCACAGATGGGGTTCTCTCCTCCTTGGTAGCGGCAGCTTGGTAAAGGGCCAGTCTCTGCTTGAGAGGCAAGGTCTCAGTCTCACTGTCAGCGTGAGTTTCTCCTGCACTGCCTGCAGCTGAAACACAGACACGTTCAGGTTGCAGCGTGCGCATCATTTGCTATTAAACCTGAAACTTCAACATAAATAGATGCATCTTTACTCAGGGCTCATGATTGGCTCAGGGAAACTAATGTTAGAGTAGAGATCACATCATCTGTCATATTTTAAGAGTAAATTTAGCCAGACAAAGTCAAACTGACAACAGGGATGTATTGTGACAGCATGCTGATTCTTTCTCTGTCTCTCAGTCTATAGATGGATCAAGTGACAAGATGAGGAATGATGTCGTAAAGCATGCACATCATTCACATCAATCACTGTTTTCAAAGTTTGATCCCCAAGCCATCACCACCTCCAGCTCTAAGGGTCACACATATAGTATAAAGGTCATTTACACATGTTTTATACATATTTTACACAGAGTTTATTTTTTAATTACTGGTATCATCTCACGCTCATTTGAAATATTGTTTATAACACAGAGAATTTAATGACAATATTAACATAATATTTAGAAAAAAATTAAAATGGCATTTCATATGTTCACTTTTTTTTTTTGCTTGTTTTGCTTTTCTATTTTTGATCATCATTTATATTGGCCGTTTATGGGTTATCCATGACATAAAAATAATTATTGGCTTGTCGGTATCAGTCAGAATTTTAATTTCTGTGTTTTTTAATGTACAGGGTTGCATTAAAAAGCTCACGATTTTTTTTTTCCTAATTAGCTCATAAAATGGCATGCATGCATACAAAGTCCTTTCATATTAAATATTTGTAAAATAGCTTAAAATAATTTAATTGTTTAAATCTTACGTTCAAGAAGTCGCATAACACACGTAAAAACACAATGAACACAAAGCTGTATGTCATGATGAATTATGAATGAAATGTCATAACATTCTAGACAGACGCATACAGTCTTAAACAGTCAAAAATATTGTTAGTTTAACTTAAAAAAGTAAGTTAGATGGTTGCTGTCAATTTTTAGTTCATTGAAATAAAAAATTTGAGTTAATACAACAAAGGAGAAACTCAAAATAATTCTCATTAATCATCTAAGTTGATTTGACAAAAGATACAAGTTGTGACAACAAATCATAAAAATATTTGTTTACAATGACATAAAACCTTCTATTACCCTTAAACAGCTCGTAAAAATACTTTATCACTAGAAACAATTTAAATAACCTGTTAAAAAAAGTATTATGCAATCGTTTAAGACATTTCTCCTTATGTAGAACCTTTTTGGCATGAAGGATTCTTTAAAATTGAGTCAAAAACCCTAGGGTTCTATCTGAAATGGAATTATATAGAACCTTGGCAATTTTCTGAGAGTGTAACTCTTTGAATAGTTAGTACATTTAAAATTCTTCATTGAATTCAGCCCATCACTGTTAAAAATAAAAGCCACTGGATGATGCACTGCAATGCTATTTGCGGATCATTTCAAGCCAGATCTTCGTATTGTGTCATACAACCACACTGCTTTTCTCGCATCAGTAAAGTATGACCGAATCACCATGTGACCAAGACATGTTCCCTGAACTGTTAATTTTAGCGGAGCAGTTATTCCGAGCATGCCAGTGTAAAGCTAGCCAGCAGAGGGAGAGAGATGATTCAGATCCAGAATAAGCAGTGGCTGTTGAACAGAAACTCTACACCTGAGGGTATCTGACACTTTTCAAACACAGAGATGATGGGATGTGGAGACAGAGGGATCACGCACTCGTTTGTCATTGCGGTAAGAGAAAGGCATCAGCTGGGAAGATGGACGATGCAAGGCTCAACATTCCAGAAAACAAAGTATCTAGAACCGCAGGGGTTGGCGGCATTCTAGACTGTTGCGCATTACCATGACGTGAAGTAACCACAGTACTGAGAGCAATTAAAGAAGACTTATTTTAAACCAAGGACTGTTAGTTTCATATTTCAGACAGAGAGAGAGAGAGAGAGAGGCGCCCCAGGAAGAGTGACTTCCTAAAATGCAAATCCAATGCAATCTTTATATCTGTCACTTATCTATCATTAATATTTCTACTTCTCAAATAATATTATCTGCCTTTTTCTGTTCCCTATGACCCAGAGAAATGGGCTTTAGTGTAGATTGACTGCTTTTTTGATATTTAGATAAATGACTGCTTTGGTTTTGGTTCAGAATTATCAATCTATAAATGTGCTAGACATCTATGTATGATTAAAGATGCATATCACTACATGAATGTGTTAGCATCATGTCAGTAGGTCTGTAATATTCTGGACTCAAGACTATGGAATGCAGCAGTAGCTTACAGGCTAAATTCAGAAAGTCCAGTCTTTGGGACTCTATTCTGAGACACGCATGGAGTGAGCCGACATATATGAGACTCAATGGCATACAGCAAACACAATGCTCATTAGGGTAATAAAAATTTACTGTATACAGTACAGTATTTGAACATGTTTGGCTCATCTCATTTTACATTTGTCTTCACCTTGTCCATGTACACATTCATATAACTTTTAATTCTTTAAATTTAAGTTTTTAAGTTTAAATACATTTAACTGTTACTGTTGTGAATTGAAAATCATGACGAGTTTTGAATTGCTAAAGTCTTGTGTTCCTGAAAGACCAGTGAAAGGGTATTGGAAAATCTGATATAGTTTGGTTAATAACTAAAGAACCCTTTTGTTACTTTCTGTTCAAATAATACTCATTAATATTCATTTTGGTAAACTCCATTATGATGTGACAATAAGCCATGTGTCCTCTTCATGCATTCTTAATGAGCGCTCTCGAAAAAAATACGCCACTGGCCTCATGCACTTAACCTGGAAATATATTTTACTTAGTCAGCACATCTCAACCAAATTTACCATTTAAAAATTAGATTCTTGTCATCTACAGTACACCAGAAACCAATTCTGTTAAACCACACTCACCTTCAGAGGTCTGACGTTTCCTCTTGGTTCCTCAACGTTACTATAGTGTCACCTGGACACCAGATCCCACCTGGAGACCCCTAGACACCCAGCGTCCGTGTGTGAAAGTGTGAGTGTGTGTTTGGAGACCAGCTCCAGTCTACTGTCCGGTCGGTTCACCTCAGAGTGATGGAGGGCAGAGACAGCTGGTTGTATTTCAGAGACCCTCCTCCTCTTTAAAAGATTGCCAGTCTGCTAGGCCTTTTTTTAGATAAGCTACTCAACATGCCCTTAACCTGAAGTCACAGAGCGACAGACAGACACACTGAGGGGGAGAGGCACCCTACTGTCTGAGAGATTTTTGGGACATTCATCCTTGGCTTTGAAAATGCACTAGCATCCCATTTCATCTCTTTAAATTTTAAATTCAGTGAAAAACTTTCACTCTATTTAATTTTTGTAAAATGCCCAAGCAGATCTTTTTCATACAATTACAGCTCATAGTGACCACAGCTAAGCAAACAAACATCAATTATCATTAAAGCAGTCCATAAAACACATCTGTTATATTCCAAGCCTTCTGAAGCCATAGTATTGATTTGTGTGAGGACCAGCTCTAAAAATTCACAGATAATCTATAAACTAAAGAAACACTGTGACTGGACAATTGAGATAATCAGTGAATAATGATTTAAATTCCAGGCTTTTACTTTATAAGTCTTGGAATATAGAACAAAAGTCATGGACTAGCTCTATGGTGCCTGTTATGTTTTTGAAGGTCTAACAGAAATGGAAACTGGGAACGTTGAATGGAAATTTCTTCGAAAATGTTCCTTTTGTGTTCCATGGAAAAAACAACATACACGTTTGGAACAACATGAGGATGAATAAATAATGACAAACACAAATAACAGTTAACTTTCTCTATTTGAAGGGGATCACAGGAGGTGAGAGCTACTTCAAAGCTCAGATTAATATAAAGCATTTACAGAAAGATTTTACATCTGTTTGTGTGTGTTGGCGTCAGGATCAGAAATTAGCCAGGACTCGAGTCACTCAAGTGACAGAAATGGCAAAGAAAACACTCCCAACAATTTCAGTATAAAAATCATAATTTACAGACAGTAGAGAATGTCTCAGTTACGTTCGTAACCCTCACTTCCCTAAGGAGGGAATGGAGAAATAGTCGCCAGTCATCTTCGTATACTATTGAAACGAGCCATTTGCAAATTTGCGTGCGGGATTTGCATCACACACTCCGCCCCTGCGTCGCGGAGTGTAAACACAGAAATACAGAAGTGGATACACGCACGGCATGCAGTTGCTTTTTCGCTAAGGAGTCGAGCATAACTCGGTGTCAGAGGTGGTCCAGCAATAGCGGCGACGGGACTACGTCTCCGTTCCCTCTTTCAGGGAGCGAGGGTTACATGTAACTCGAGGCGTTCCCATTGAGTCGCTCGCATTCAATATAGTCGACATGTCAACTGATCGGAATCCCCATGAAAATCCCACTAGTGCAGCCACCTTCCAGTGCCTTGACAAAAGCCTCCTGATCCCCTCGCAACTTGATGCAGAGATGGAAGGGCTTAGGCCAAGGAAGTCATTGCTGTTTCACAGGACCACTGGGAAAGCGTACCCTATCAAGGAAGGAAGGGACGCTGCAAAACCACCCTGCCCGAAGGGAGGTAACATGTGGAGTGTAGACATATGGACTGAGCGGATGACCAGTACAACATATGGAATGTCACTGGGATGACTCCAGCCTAGACCAGGGGGGAGGATCAACCGAACAGTGAGGGAAGACATGGGCTCGCTGGAGGGAGCCGTACCATGGAAGAATACATTTAGGGATCACAACATGTGGACCCAGCCTAACACAGGGTCCACCAGTGCATACGAGTGAAGGCCTGGCTTCGGACGCCCCATCCGTTGCCGAAGGGTATGGAGGAACTAAACAGGGCTCAGCTAACAAGGGGAACTAACTGGAGCAAATATGAGCACGTATCCAGTCCAAAGGAGGGGAATGGGCAGCAAGCCGACACTCCGAACCGGCCTTACAGTGAAACTGGCTTCAAGTGAAGGGAGCTCACAGGAAGCAGTGGTTCGAGATATCAGCTATATATTTGATAGGTGTCGCCCAGCCCCCAACTCTAAGAACATCTGTCAGCGAGGCACATTGTGTCAATGCCTAAGAATGAGCGGCCTTCAGCCTTCAAGAAAGATCAGCCTTCACTTCTGCTGGTCTAAGGTCCAGGCTTTGTATTCTGTGTATGTATAACCGCAATGGACGGAACAGAGAAAAGCCAGGACTGGGTCTGCATCCTCCAGGGCAGCACTTGCAGGCTCCCCAAAAGGTCCCGTAGGAGAGGTAGGAACCAAGGGAATATATCCAGGCTGGAGTCTCATTTCGTGAGAGGTAGCCGGTACGATTCCAGGCACGATTCACGGACCGAAATGTAAGCAAGTCCCTACCCTCTCATAGAGACCAAGCAAGCAGGAGAACTATTTCTTTAAAAACAGGACTTTTAACTCACTGCCTGGAATGGCTCAGGGGAGATCAGTGAGTGCAGTCCACCAGAGATAGGTCCCTAGAGGGTAAAGAGGGCGGATTTGGTCTCCTTGCTCCCCACAGGAACCTGACGATCAAATCGTGCTTCTCAAGGATTTGCACCTTACTGCATCATGATGTGCGCCAATAAAGAGGCAACATACATTTTGAGGGTGGAAGAGACAACCTCACTACAACCCATATAGCAGGAATAAAACACTGAAATGATCAAAAGCATTCAGGATCTCCTCACGGAGAGAAGACTCTGTTCAACGAATAGGTTCTACTTCTAAGCCTCGTTTTTGAGAGGGTGCTCTCACAGAAGTGATGGTCTCGACGCGGCATAAGAATTATTGTAGTAGTAACCAGAACCTCCGCGTCCCGTTCTTCTTTTGAACCAGACCCGGAGCTCTCAAGGGTCCGATTGCGTGTCCCTCGTGCCCTGTCTCTGGGAAGGTGCTCAGAGGAAGGAGTCAGGAAGGGCTGTCGAGAGGAGAGAGGTCTGGTTGGGCTAATAAAGGGCAGACCTGCTCCATCTCCTCCCTGCTTTAGCACAGTTGTGAGCAAGAAGGCTCACAGGGGAACGCATTTCCCTAGCAGTTTTTTCTGTGTCGAGGGATGTCCACTGGAAAAACAACTGGCGGAGGGACAAGTCCAGAGGGCCAACAGATGTAACTGTTGTAAGTGTTACCCTGAAGTGATCCCAAACAGCTGAACTGCCTGGGGACGGAGTCTCCATTCTCCCTGGGCCACAGGCTGTGACCCGTGTTACTCTTTCAGAAATGGGACCCGTCACCAGTGCCGGAGCACACAGGGAATGACCACGGTAACACTGGATTCACCAAACTGAAACAGTGAAGCACTCACTTTTACGCCCTCAACCAGCTGTCAACACACACAAACAGAAATTTGCTTGCTGTAAAAACAGCAGTCGAGAGCTCATAGCTCGCAATCACCGTTGCAACAACAACGCTCTTCAGAGACATTAAACTCTTGGCTCCGAAGCGAAAGGCAACTAGTGCATGCGTACACTTCCGTATTTATATCCGCGCCACAAGGGCGGAGTAAATCACACTCTCCTCCATTGGCTTGTTTCAAAAGTACTCGAAGATCAGTCGACTGGAAAGGGAACTGTATAATCTAACATATGGAGGGACCAGTCAATTATTTTCAATAATTGTACACAATGTACAATATTTTAAATAGTATATTAACATATTATATTAATGAATAACAAATTTTCATTCAAATTTTAAATAATGATAGCTGAGTATCTATTGTGTTTAATTTTGTATTAGACGTCACTTTTATTTTAACAGCAATAAATGTCAACGCATTCTCACCCCAAGGCGTCACCTTTTGACGCTTTAGGCGCCCTTTAGCGTCAGTTACATGACGCCATCGTATGGCGTCAAATAACTGATGCTAAAGGAAAAGCGTCAGTTAAATGACGCAGGTAGGTTTAGGGTAGGGGTAGGGTTGCACGCGATCCTAGGGCGTAATCTAACTGACACTAAAGGGTGCCTAAAGCGTCAGATATTGAAGCATGGTCAAAATGCTCCCAAGGCGTCAGTTAGGTGACACCTTGGGGATGAGAATGGGCTGTAAATGTTCAGATGAAATAGCATTTATGCCAAATCGATGCTGTGCTTTTTATATGGTGAGAAAAAATGATCTTATAAAAATTATAAGTGAATGTGTAAAAAGTTATAGAAGTTTAAATTTACTATAAAGCAAATTTACCCTGCTAAACAGATGTATTTTATATGCTGAATACAAAAAAAATCTTTAAAAATCGTATAAAACCAGCCATATGTCTAACCAAGTGATTTTTTTTAAAGTGTTCTTATGTTAAAAATGAATACAATTTTGTCACAATATCACAAGACATTTCCAACGATGTGTTCTGTAAAGATTAGAAAAAGTTTTTATTATAAAATAGTCAATTTTGTAACAAGAAACACAAACTAAATTTAAGTACTGTTTCCTTGGTAACGCGATCTACAATTTTTTCAATGGTTTTCACAGGATGAATACTGAGAGTGTAAATTTTCGAATGATACCTAATTTATGATGGTTAATAAAATATGTGATAGGGGAATTTAAAAGACAATAAAAAAGATCGTAAAAACTAGCTTTCCGCTACCGTTGACAGTTAATGGGGTTAATACAAAAAGAGAGACCGAGGAGAAAATCTGAATATAACAATCAGATATAATCATAACAATTTCCTCCTTTGCTCCTGTGCAGCACTAACTCCATGCACCAGATAAGTGTGTCATATGACATACAAACACTCAAGAGAATGTAACACACTTGAGGGATGTTCATCATTTCCAGTGTAGGATATGAATGTGTGAATATGGACCTGTCATAAACAAGGTTGTCTATTTCAAAGACAACCTGATAGCCAGATTTAAAGAATGAAAGAGGGATAACAAACGAGAGACACATGCAGACACTGACCATACACAAATCAGCTCACTTGTCAAACAAACCTATTCAATTACACAGGCCTCCCACTAGCATATTATTATCATCACTACATATTTAAAACATATATATGCCTATTCGAGCATTGTAAAATTTAGTTTGGGTATAGTATGGGAACTTTTATAGTATGGGGACTATATCCTGCATCTGATTAAACTTAGAGTAACAGAATGAGATTGCAGCAGAAATCCAAACACATGTAAAGTACAAACACACACACATACATGCATGAGCACTAAAGCAGAAGTCTGTCATCACAGTTGTCATCGTGCTAGACAGCAATGTGTGAAGTCTTTAATCTTGTCACTTTTGTACACAAACACACACACACCCTGAACTGTCACGAACATGTAAATCACATTCGAAACAAGAGATCACAAATGGTTCAATGTAAAATTTCCATAATCAGACTTTATAGAGCCAAACAATCAAAAAATTCTGGGGCTCAATTTAAAACGAAACACTGAGTTACAGTAACATAAAAGCCAAAATATACTCACAGCCTCCAAAGTTTGAATCCTGATTTGACATTTTTTCCCTTACACCACTATGTTTGTCTGCAACTCTCCCGCTGGACGAATGTGAACCACTCACTTCCTAGAGAGTGAGAGAAGGAAGAGAGAGAGAGAGAGAGAGAGAGAGAGAGAGAGAGAGAGAGAGAGAGAGAGAGAGAGAGAGAGAGAGAGGGAGAGAGAGAGAGAGAGAGAGAGAGAGGCAGGTGTGGTTAGAGAACCCGTTAGTCCGTGTTTCATTTGCATTCACCAGTTTAATGAGACATTGAACAAAAGTTCAAAACAGAGAGACTGTACATGAAGCGTGTGTGTTTTGGCTATTTATCATTAACAGTATATCAACAAAACTCAGTTTTGTGTTGAATAAGCAAGTTCACTTGAAGCTTGAAAGCTGTCACCAAGTCAATAATGCAATAATGCCCTTGAAAGAGGAACATGAATAAGGGAAGGTGAAATAAGCTGCCAACCGTGAAACATATTTGCATACAAACAAACAGAAATATATTTATACTGTATTTTCAGTGTACATCATTTTGATAAGCATCAAAAGCAAACATTATGGCACAACACACAGATATAAAAACTAAAAACCAACACTTTACACTGAGTATTGAGCTTAAGCATTTTAATTGATGAGTTAGGAATATTAGAATATTTTACAATATTTTAATATTTGATTTATTGTGTTGCAAGTATCTGAACAGTTCAAAGCTACAGTTCAAATTTGCAGTCCGTGCATGCATTAAAAAGAGCTCGGCGTGTCTAATCATCATCACTGACTATGTATTTGCTTTTTGAATATTAATGACAAACAATTAAACAAACATGGATAATAAAGGTGTCCAACTTTAAAATCATGGAGTTCTAACAGGTTCAGGACGAGTCAATGTTACAGGTAATGTGTCAGGTAATATTTTGATAAATTTTTTAAGGGGAATCAAACAAGTATGGTTACAGTTGTTGTGTCGCAACATATTAGGATACATTCTCTAAATAAAAATAAAAAAAACACCGTTTTTTTTTTTTACTAAAAATGGAAAAATTGAATATGTTTTGACCACAGACTGTAACTGTTTTTTTTTTTTTTTTTACACAATTTACAAAAATTTAATCATTTCCCCAATACTAGTAGGCTGCCAGTTTGTCACAGGATTGATTTTAACATTCTACTTTTTGTTTTTAACCCTAAAACAATATTCTCGACAAATGTGGGCAAAATAGTTTTGATTTATTTTTAAAAAATACTTCCCTTGATCTGAGTGGCACAATACTTGGCTACTTTTCCTAAGTTTGCCTCCTGAACACACTATTTTTTACTCAATTCTATGTTAAGTGTGTGGAAAAAAAAACTCCTTAATCTTGTATTTGGGTCAAAAATGGGCACCCATAGAAATGAATGGGGAAAACTGTAAATGAGCATTCTAAAATAAGCCAAAATAAGACACCAGGTGACAGCAAAGTCACTTCATCTTTAGGTTTTAGCTCTAAGAACTTATTGGAATGATATTTTAATGTAGTTATAAAAATTTTAAAAATAAAACAGAAAAATAAGCATAATTTACATATGAAAACATGGTACTTTTTGAAATAAATAAATTCAAAAATACCCCCAAAATAAAAAAAACCACCATAAATGGATAGACAAAACTTTATCGAAGACAGTGATATAACATTTATAATAAATAAAAATTAGGATCCCCCCCATGAGTCCTCTGTGCCCACATTTGTACACAATTATTTAGGGCTATAAACTAAATACGGTTTGAGGGCTACAGCCATAAACAGATTACCTCTGAAATTAAATAACTCTGCTAGATCATTAAGGTCATCTCAAAAAAGGCTAAAAGTGAAAATCATGCTTTGAAAATCGTGCTTGATGGCTGTGGTAACCAACACTGACTATAATTGTATGCAAAAATCTAGCGTGTTCCATGGAAGGAAATAGCAAATGACGTGAGGGTGAATACATGATTTTCATTTTCGGGTGAACTTTTCCATTAACCCTAACAAAAATGACACACATCGGCTATATAAACAGACATCACATCATACATATAAGTTTATATACTTTAAAACCTGGATGGAACCGTTTTCGCTATCTAGCGCTCTCTTTCCCTTTATCCCTCTCTGTCCATTTAGTTTCACAAAACAATTTGCAAATCAAATCTCGCCCCATCAGCTCTTCCATAATACACATGAATCTGCAGTTCAAAACATCAGGAAGGGAAAATCAATACCACACATGCTAATGCAGACACACACACACACACACACACACACACACACACACACACACACACACTAATGATTGTGTCATTTGGAGTCACATTCCACTATTCAGCTCATCTGGCATAAGACACACACACAGAGCCAAGAGGTCAAGGTTCACCCTGCCCAGCAGAGAACAGGTGGTTTCATTTACACACTCTGAAAGGCTGAGTTTCACTTTATCAGTTACACTGCAAGTAAATTAAAGGCTAACTGTAAATGAATTCTAATAAACATGTTGTCATCAACATCTGAGTGCTGTCAAAAACCCTGATTGTGTTTTCAAATGCACAGATATCTAGGCAGAATATTAGTTGTCGAAAACTGTAGGGTGAATTCAGGTTGATTTGGACAATTTTTAACTTTTCTCAATGGAAAAATGTGTCCCAATCATCCTGAACTCACCCTAGATCAAGTTGAATCTCTGAAGCAGTTAAAAATTTACCTGGATAACGATTAAAAGAGCTCTGAGTCAATTTACCTGAATAAACCATAGATAATAAATGAGATATGATCTGATTCTAGTTATTCATTTCTTTAATAGTGTGTGTGTATTTTTGTGAGCCTTGTTTCAATCAAAGGTTACCACATGTACAAATCTTGCCAATTTTGTGTGTCCTTAAAAGAAAAAAAAGTTTTTAATGTTGTCTATGTGGTGTTTAAAATATTAAATATGTATTTAAAATATGTTTAAAATACAAACCATGCATGTGCAAATTCATGTCAACACCATTGCTGATTATTTTCTCCTTAAAATTGTTGTTTCTTAGGTCACAAACTACCTTGTAACCAATCACGTCAACGTGCGGGCAGGCTTTACTATATCATTAACTGTGGTCTCTCAAGAGAAGCCAAGTTTTTCCAGTGTATTTCAGTATATGATGTAGGCCTATATTACGATGTACTATACTTTCTCCACTGGTGACTGACGTTGTAGAGAGCAATACATAAAAACTTTACCATTCTGATACATTGACTTGTATACGAGTTGACCGAGTGGATCTCTGAGCTGGCGTGAGTGGAGAAGGGGCTAATTTGCATATTCATGTTTCCGCAAATACTTAATGAAGTTAGGGTATAAAGTTACATTCAAGCTATTTTAAGGCATGAATAAAAAAAAATACAAGAAAAAAATTTAAATACTCATTTTGGTGATCAAAGATGAGTTTTAAGGGACAAAATGATTGACTGCAGGGGGATTTTAAGTTTATCAGATGGTCATATGGTACTTTGATGCATATAATGGTACTAAATGATATACCATGGTATTTGCATGGCATTCCAAAGTCCTTCAGAGAATACCATTGAACTACCGTCATGGTAGACAATGACATGGTATAACATGGCACGTTTTTGTAAGTGTGTGTGTTTTTTTTGGGGGGGTTACTATTTGTTCCTATTTGTGGTGGCCTGTCTGTTCTAAATAGCATGTAAAGGGATATAATATGAGCTTATTGGACATTTAAAAATAATAATTAACAGAAGTTGGTGAACATTAGTTGCAAGCGGGTTTATTATTAACAACTAAATAAACTAAATATAAATATTTTATTTCGATTTAAGTTTGAAAGTGTTGAAACACTAAAATTAGGCTACTAACTGGAAATAAAAACTAAAACTGAACTAAAAAGTGAATTAAACCTAAACGGTAACATTTATGAAAGCTATGACAAAAGCTGGACTAAAATCAAAATGCAAAAATAAAAGGATTCAAAATATTAATAAAAACTAGAATATTCTTACAGTCTGCACTAACTAAATGACTGATTTTGAGTGGTACGACCATCACAGTAATACATTTGCTCATATTATATACAACGAACAAAATAGACAAAACTGGAATGATCCCCCTCTTTGATTCATGGAGATGATTACATTGGAAATTTTAATATGCTGAATCACAGAACTAGAACTTAGAAATCTGGTCACCTACATGTGTTTATGTATGTACGGGGATTTCCTGTTTTTGTAAGCACCACTGAGAGTCTCCCATTACTCTGCTGTCTCTGTGATAAGTGGACATATTTAAACATGAGTCACTGACCTGGAGTAAGAAAAACAAGCAGGGTAGCTCTCTCTCTCTCGCTCTCTCACACACACACACACACACACACTCACACACCATCTTCTAGCTAACAAACAATATTATTTTCACCAACTATTTTAAAACAAACTGAGAGGCTTTACCACACACAGGTGGAAAGAAAGATTGATGGAACGTGTTTTGTATTCAGAACAAGGCCACAGGTTATAAAGTGAAGACATGGTATGATTACCATGCAGACATGAGATGACACAAGAACACATACCGAACATCCTGTGACAGTGCGTGAAGAGCTAAACATGTAAAATATCTTAGTTGTTGTCCCCAGGCCTTGACCAAGAGTTCTGTTTTTCCTTTTTCTTTTTTAACACTAAAGGCTTCTAGAAACAGTCACAAGGAGCTGCTTTTAGCCTGAGCTCTACGCTACACATATAGCCCAGGGATGACTTTAAAAGAGTGAGATGACAGCACCTAATACTTTCTACACTTTTAGCAGTGAAGTTACTGTGTTTGTAGGGTATATTTAGCAGTGGCAGGGCAGTGCTTACTGTCAGCTATAGCTTTAGCCTGTAGCTTGAGTTTATGTCTATCCACAACTAAACGGAAAGGAACGTGAGGGTTTCAAAAACAAGTTAAGCTGATTTGAAAATGCTGTTCGTTACTACGGAAAATTATTTAGACTCATTTATAAAAACAAACAAAATCACATGTATTGTAATACACTTACAATAGAAAGTAGTAAAAGTATAAATCATCCTTTTTGTGGTAGAACTATACTATACCATTTTTACAATATGTAAAATAAGTCTCTGTTGTCCCAAGAATGTGTAAGTTTTAGCTCAAAATACCAACAGATAATGTTTAAAATTGTCCCCTTTTAAAGGTTGCATCAGTGATTTCAGGCCCAAACAACAATTATCACAATCTTTGCTAACGATCCGCTAGCTGCCAAAACAGGTCATTTTCAAACAGGCCCCAAAAATGACATTTTCAAATGGTTATAATAAATTAACTGTGGGGTATTTTGAGCTGAAACTTCACAAATACATTCTGGGGACACCCGAGACCAATATTACATCTTGTAATAGGTTGTTAAAGGGGCATAATAGGTGCCCTTTAAAATAAACAATATTGAAAGTGTTAGTAACAGATATTATATTCACTTGGTTATAAAATTATGTTAGAAAACAACTATAATGACTTACAGAATGAGCCATCATTGAGGTAGACCGTCAATCTGAATATAGAGTGTTTTTGTCGCTTTAAGAAATGCGCGTGCATGATCATTTTTTTCATGATGCGCGAAATGGGAGGGAGGGGCGAGCGAACTTGTTTTTTTTTTTTGGGATCTTGCTTCAAAAAAAAAAAAACAGGAGTGACGTCACCCACAATCACTGATACAACATTTAAGGGTCAGTTAAAATGCGTCGTTTCGTGTGTGTCCCTTTAAATGCAAATTAACTTCGGCACATAGATAGAGCTTCAACAGCTTGTGTGTGTGTGTGTGTGTTAGCAGCTCTGATTACCTCACGTAGACAAGCACTAAAATGTCAGAAACTGTTCTGCCTATTAAGTTTAAAAGTCTCAACCAAAGGATGGTACTTTTTTGACTGTATAGTGTCTCCATCACCTATTGGGGAAATAGGACCCACACAGAGTACTAGGTGAGCACCCCCTGCTGGCCTCACTAGGTACTTGTACTGAACCAAGAATATTTTTTTCTCATACCTGTATCAACGATGGACCACCAACTCATGTACTGTTCCTAACCAGCACAATGCTGGACCATCATGGGAATTCATGATGGATTATACTGGTATTTTCACCAGGGTATATGAATTGTTTCTCTCTAGTCCTTGAATCCTGATTCCTGAACGTACATATTTGCTTAAAAGGAAACAAACAGCGATTAGACTCAAGCACTGTGAACATATTTATTTATATTGAGACCACATATCCAAACAACGATTACGATTTCAATACTGCAGTATTATTACAGTACTGCAGGCAGAAGTTTACATTACATTTACAGAACATTGCATTTTCTATTAGTGACCTCTACTGGAAAGAATGCACAACAACATCTCTCGGCCTGCTGAAGAGTTTCAAAGTGTTATCTAAACCTTGGATGAACCTAAATCAAAATCCAACTAGACTATAAACAGGATGTGAGGATTTGTATTCCTTTCTGTTCTGAATAACAGAAGAAGGATTTCGTGTCTGAAACGAAAGTTTCTCAGTCTCTTCTGACAGCCTTTAATCATGGCAGTCTCTCTGTATACCCTGACTGAGTAATAATGAATGAGAGAGACAGAGAGAAAAAGTTTGTGTGTGTGTGTGTGTGTCTGTGTGTGTGCAAAGGGATCATGAAATATTAATAACCCTGGTGGGGTGGAGAGGTCATGTTTCAGACAGAAACAATAGATGGATCTCTAGCAATCTCTCTCCTCTTCCTGTGTTTATCTAGGCAACAATTAGCCACTCAATCAGGAACATCAGTCCCTCATTCTGCTCTTGTCCAAATAAGACTCGAGCATCCAATCAGCCAGGCCTGTGTTTCACCACCAGGATGAAGAAATCTTAAGTCACATACCAAGTATGTCTATATTTCTTTTCTTCCGTCAAGTTCAAGCTTCCATTGAGACCCTGACAAAAACAGTGGTTTCCATCAAAATACCATGTAGATACTACAGTTATTGGTGCTGTAAAATGAACAACGTCCTTTTACCAAAGGTGACCATGATAGGTAATACCAAGTTATCACCTTTTTTTGGTAGAAAAAAAATCACTGCCAATCCCATCTTGCATACTATCCATCTTAAATGGTTAGTGTGATAAAATGATGTCTGTTCTGTTCCAGACCAGTGCAGAGAAAACTGTGAATCCTTGGATATTTTTGCAGCTGATATTATCTTTGTTTTTGGACAAAATGTGAATATGGCATTTTTGCCTGATGTGTAATGTTCCCAACATAGTTTTTATCATTATTTACTGTTCCATGTGGACTTAAAGGAGTAGTTCATTTTTAAAAAAGCTTTTGCTGATAATTTACTCACCCCCATGTCATCCAAGATGCCCACGTCTTTCTTTCTTCAGTCGAAAAGAAATTAAGTTTTTTGATTAAAACATTCCAGGATTTTTCTCCATATAATGGACTTTAATGGGAACCAAACAGTTCCAGGTCCAAAAGACAGTTTCAGTGCAAACTGCAAACTGTTCAAAGGGCTTTAAATGATTCCAGACGATGAATAAGGGTCTTATCAAGCGAAACGATCGCTCATTTAAAAATAAAATAACAAAGTTTAAGTTTTATAAGCTCAAATGGTCGCCTTGTTCTGTTCTGTGATGCACGTTCGTGACTCTCCTGTTCGAACTCGTTTATCAAAATGAACAAATCTTTTTTCGTGTCTTTTGGTTCATTCAACAAACGAAATGAACGAGTTGACTCTGGAAAGGATTTGTTCATTTTGATAGACGAGTTCGAACAGGAGAGTCACAAACGTGCATCACAGAACAGACCAAGCCGACCATTTGAGCTTATAAAACTTAAACTTTGTTATTTTTTTTTAAATGAGCGACCGTTTCACTTGATAAGACCCTTATTCATCGTCTGAAATCGTTTAAACCTTTGAACAGTTTGCACTGAATCTGTCTTTTGGACCTTGAACCATTTGGTTCCCATTGAAGTCCATTATATGGAGAAAATCCTAGAATGTTTTCATCAAAAACTAATTCTTTAAACGTGAGTCTGTGGACTGATTATTTGAGTGTTTAATTATGATCATGATCACCTAAGACCTGCAGCGTTTTTTCTATAAAATTATTGAAAATAAGTGAAAAGATGAAGGCAAAGAGCCAAAACGTTTGTATAATCTTTATCTCCCGTTTTTCTACCTTTATCTACCTCACTGGCAGATAATTTAGCTTGTTTTAAACAAGAACTCACTTCATTTAGTTTTTTTCTTCTTCTTCAGAAAATGAAACATATCATCTCATGCCATTTTACTAATCTGGTAAATTCATATTTTCTCTATTTGGTCGGCAACATGACAAACAACGCAACAGCAAAAGCCAGATAAGTTGAGGAGACGAGACCAAGATTGCTAGATCTCAAGAATCTGTTTGGTGTGTGGGTGGAGATCACCTCTGAGAGATATGAAGGTGCTTGATTATGTAGTTATTTAAAAACAATTAACATTTAAAATCAATTCTAAATTGAATCGGGAGCCAGTGTAGTGAGGTCAAAATGGGCGTAATGTGAGTATTTTGAACCATCTGGAGACGCATTAGTGAGGGCTACCTGACTTACTCTATAGTATTCAGAGTTGCAATCTTAATCACAAAAAAACAAAAACAACAAAACGAAAGTAAAGCAACAGGCCCTCACGGACGACTGCTGCATAAACTAAAACAAAACAACATAAAGTGCAGGCCTGGTCCTTTCTCTTCCTTCACTGTCGTCACTATTCCTTTTATTCTTGCGGAGCTCGAGACCAGTGTGGCGTGCAGGTGACGCACATTTGCACTCGCACCACAACCCTCGCAACGCTCTCACGGCTCTCGTCTCAGCCCTGGGCGTATTTACATTTTCCATACGCATACATGGTTTGTGTGTATAGTTACTATGCAAAAAAAAAAATAAAAATTTAAGAAGAGATAAAATAGTTTTGAATAAAGTGTTTGCTTTCGCAAAAAATGTGTGATGATTTGCATGTCGTGTATGTGTTTTGTGATTTTATACGTAGAGTTTAGTGAAAATGAGCCATAGATTGAAAAATTGTGTGAAAGCAGTTTTAAAAACTGTAATAAATGAACATGCAAGGGCAGGGGATGGGTTGAACTTTGTGAATGGCTTTACAATTCTGCTGTTGCATATTGCATGTGGGCCTGGTCGGACAGAGTAAACACAGTAAGACTTCACAACCATCAACATGTGATGAAATATAACTGACTTATATCCTAAGAACATGATTGTCATCATTACAACTTCAATGATATTCAACCTATTTATTTTTAATTACAGTTTTGGTTTTTATTGTGTGGGTGTGTGTCTGTATAGTTGCAAGTATGAGTCGAACTAAACCATGTTTACATGGTTTAGCTAATTAGTTCATTCTCTCTCTCTTTCTTTATATATCTCTATATATCTCTCACTTTTTTCTGTTGGTTTTACTCTGCCCACACACACACACATTACCCACATGCAAATTACAGGGTTATTTATACGAAAGCCAGTGTTGCGGAAAGAACCCCCAAAATAAGTTTTAAATAACATAGTGCATAACATTTTGTGTGTGTGTGTGTGTGTGTGTAAGCATGTCAGTGCAAAGTTGCTCTGCTTCCCACAAGTTTATTGTCAGTAGCTACCTCATTTGTGTGTGTGTGTGTGTGTGTGCACATTGCACATTCTGTTTTTCCAGATTGTGACCTTTCTCACTGTATCTCTCTCTGTGAGCTCACAACAATTTAATTTAAGGGATTAAATGTTCCTAAGTAAAAGGCCAGCAAAACAAGATCTTTCCAGCACAGAGCAGTTTGCCAAGGTATGAAAACACACACAATATAAATTGATCTGCTTTCTTAATCTACTGTCTCTTTTCTTTTCTTTCTCTAATATTTTCTTACTCCTTTCATGTCTGCTCTTCCAATTTTCATTTTTGTTTTACTCACTTCTCATTCCTGTCTCTGTCATTTTCCATTCTCAGCCATCCCATCATCAGTGTCGCTTCACTGAACTGTGACTGATGAACACTAAACTTCCAACCCCGTTCTTTGAAGTATGGTGACTTTCAGTAGCTCACACCTGGAAATCACTTAAATAGACACTTAAATTAAAGATTTTATGCGGGTCACCAACATGGGATACGGGTGTGCTGGTGTTTACCCAGTATCACTATAAAGATTATGCTGGTTGAGCTAAATTATGCTGGTAAACAGCTTGGCTATATTCCAAACTAGACCAGACCAGCATGAAGTACCATGGGAAATCATGCCGGCCTAAACTGGTATTTTGAGCATGTTATCCTGTCAGTGATCAGGTCCTAGAAATTAGATTAATGTTGCTTTAGTTGACTAATCCGTAAGTATGCCTTTATAAACAGAAAATCCCAGGTTTATTGCAAGTGAAACCAAAGTGAAAACTTGTCCAGAGAAAGAATGGGATCCAGATCATTTTACTTTTCCTTTCGATTCATTGTCTCTAACTATTAACACTGCATATCAATTTCAAAGATGACACTACAGAACTAGAAAGCTGCAGCGTGCACAGATAGACCCTAAGGCCGTGTATCCACCAAAGCGCTATGATACAGAATATCCGCAGCACAGTTTACTTGTAACTGATTTCGCAGATTATTTGTTTCATTCTAAAAATTTAGTTTTCATCCATTTTTTGTTCGGTTAGCTCTGCTGGTTGATGTCGTTGTACAGAAAGAATGTTGTGACAGTTGGTCAGTGTGGTTTAGTCCCGCCCCTCCTCCACTGTGATTGGACGGATGGCTAAAAAGTGACAATCATGAGCGCTGATTTTTATCCAAAGTTGAACGTTTTTCAACTCTCGCGACCATTAAAATCCACTGGGCGCTCAGCGCTTCAGGGTGAAAAAAACGCTCAGCGCCTTGTTACGCTCATGGCGTTTAAAAAATGCAGCGCTCCCATTGAAAACAATTGAAAGCGTACGCCAGGCGCGTGGAAAAATGCTTTGGTGGACACACGGCCTAAGTTGTGCTTAAGCACCTGCCCTTTTGGCCTCTGACAAGATATGTGCCCTTGTGGCATCAATTCTCCAAAAAATTCCCAGTGTGTGTCTGAGAACTTAATCATAATAATTCTGCGAGACCCAACGAGCCACTATTTAAACATCTCTATACAGCAAGCCTAACTTAGGCAATAGCCCTCCAACAGGTCAGTCAATGATTCAATGACCCATTCATAAAGTCAGTGGACACTCGGTTAAATCAATGATTCTATGGGTGGCTCTCATTTCTTTTTTGTTCATCCTCTTTTTCTTTCCTCGCATCTTAGCTCTGCCAACTTACGATGCGACGGAAGGATACACCTTTGTATTTCGATCTGTTTCCGGGTCACAGACTGAAGGACGGAGGAGTAAGGAAACGAGGAAGCATCCATTTGGCCCTGTCCCAAATGACACCCTAAGCACTCACGGTCTTCCTACGAGCCGCACTTTCGTGTCGTAGCGCTGCTTTGACTTTCGGGAAGAAGTCTGCTGAAAAGCTCGCATCAAAAGTGTACTTTACATCGAGGGCGCATATTGGCCACAAATGGCAATGCTCGCGAGCACACTTCTGAAACTTAAAATGATAAATGAGACACCCTACTACGGTCTCATGGACATAGCAAACACGTGCCGGCCATTGATAGTCCACAAGACCCAAAAGTTCAAATGAAGTGTGTCATTTGGGACAGGGCCTTTGAATATTAAGTAGCACCCACGGATTCACTTATTACGACTGAAAATGTATGTTTTTAGAAGAACATTAATCTCATAACATTATTTAGGCAAGTTTAGATGGATTTTGATAAATGGTATGGATTTTGTAGATACTTACTTCATTCATTTGGTAGAACAGCCATATAGTGTATAATTGTGTAGTTAATGAAAAGATGCAACTTTATGTAACTTTACATTTTATAAAAACAACATATTTACGAGATGGCAACCTGTGACATTCTACCCAGACTGTTCACGCGTTTCTATGTCAACAATTAAAAAAAAAAACATTAATAATCTTACTGACCCCAAATTCTGAATGGTATTTTAGCTCCCTAACCTGTAAATGTGCTTAAAGTGTGTGTTTGTTGTAAAATATCCCAAAGTTAACTGGCTATGCATGTCTTTCAACACATTATCTGTTACTGATAGCATATAGACACAAACAGGAGCCAACAGACAGAGGAGACTGTTGGAAGTCAACAAGACAACAACAAATAATGTACAAAAACAGATCATTTAAATGCTAAAGAATGATGAAGGGAAACAAACAGACCCTAAACAAATCTTCAGATTCTTTTTAGAATGCCTACATAAGTTGGCATCTATCTATAAGTTGCGGCCACCAATAAGATATCATAAAATGCTCACACTCTTTCTCTACATCAACAGACAGACTCAAGAGCTCATCATTTGACTTTCCATTCTCACTCTCTCATTCATTCGCTTTCGCTCTAAGACTCACCACATGTTGCGCCGGCGGTTTCTCAAACATTTGCTTCAGACTGCTGAGTGGGATGTCAAACTTCTCAATGTGCCTGTTCTCCTCCAGGTCCTCTTTAGCGTCAGCAGGCCGCGGGGTGAGAGGAGATGAAGAAGCGTACTCTCCTTCTTTCAACACCTCGGGTCCATTTCCTGATTGAGTTTCCATTGTTCAGGAAACCAGATATTCCAGCCTCCCCCACGAGAGCAGAGAGGACCACTACCGAGAGAGTGGACGGAGGAAGAGAGACACGGCGAGAGAGAGGAAAGGAGAGCGAGAGAGGGATGTGGAGGAAGGACTGCGTGGCACAGTTGTGGTGTCTAGGAGGCCGAACCAGACGGACAAACCGAGGACAGCCTTGAAGGAGGAGAAAAAGAAAGAAAAAAAGTCTCTGTGAACTCATGCTATGAATTTGTCCTTCCAGTAAACACAAACACACGCACACAAGGAATGCCAAAGTTAAGGGTTTCAAAAGCATTGCAGTCGAGTAAAACATAATCACACACACTCCTGCCAACAGGAAACAAACATCACCCCTGAACAAATCATGGAAACTTGACCACAGCCCTCCTCTCGACTTTAACACCAACACCCTTTCCTTTCTGCACACACATTTCCTAAAAAAAACAACAACAAAAAAAAACTGCAAAAAAAGCTATTTATTTTAAAAAAGACTGAGGAACTACACTGAAAAACACAAACTGAATTTCAAACACAAAAACAGCAAGTATTACTGAATTAAGCATTGAATTTTGAGAAAGTTTGAAATATTTTACTGTACATTTCAGTCATTTTTTTTAATACATTAAAGGCAATATATATATATATATATATATATATATATATATATATATATATATATATATATATATATTGCCTTTAATATATTTTTTTAAAAATTATATATATATATATATATATATATATATATTGCCTTTAATATATTTTTCAAAATATATTAAAGGCAAAATACTGAGATTTTATCGAATAATTGCCGATTTATAAAAAAAAAGTTTTAGCTGCAATCATTCTTCTCGTCAAGCAGCTTATAGAAATAATATTTAATTCTATTTCTGCAGTATTTGGTCTGCGTATGATAAGAAATTAAATCACAATTACAAAAGCAAAAACATTATAGTGACAAGAACATTTATACCAAACTCCATTTGCCTCATTTCCATGATCTATCCTTACATGTTTAGGAATATTTCAGGAATCTGAAATACTGCAGGTACTAATATAGTATCTGTTTACAGTAACAAAATATTTTGACTTGTATCTCAGTTTCAATAAATAAATTAATTGAAAAAATGGATGGGGCAACCATTGTGTCCTAACCATGTATGGCAGTGACAATATAATTACTGTTCAAAAGTTTGGATTTTTACTGGTATAAAAAAAAATTATACTTTTTTTAAGGACACATTAATCAAAAGTGACAATACAAAAGCTCTCATTTAAATAAATGCTCTTCTTTTGACCTTTTTGTTTCCACAGAAATGTTAAGCAGCAGAACTATTTTCAATATCGATATTATAAATAATATATTTTTAGTATTATTAATAAGAAACAGCACATTAGAATGATTTCTAAAGGATCATATGACACCTAAAGACTGGATTAATGGCAGATAAAAATATTTGCCATTAGGGATAAATTACATTTTAAAATATAAAATAGAAAGCAGTTCAATTTTAATAATATTCCACATTATTGTTTTGTTTTCCTGTAATTTTGATCAAATTAATGCATCCTCCTTGGTGAGCACAAGATATTCCTTTAAAAAAAAATTTAAATCTTATCGACCCCAAACTTTTGAACTGTAGTGTCTGTACAGTAGAGCTAGATTTTAGGCCAATGAGATTCACGTTGGGAGGAGATACCATGCAATGGACAAAATTGTGGTCAAAAACTGTAATGACTTTTTACATGCAAGAGAGACCTTTTATCATATAATGTCCTGCGTTACTCTCATGCACATTTCAGTTTGTTTTTACAAAGAGTTGAAATGACTTCCTGTGGTAAACAACAGCATACCATAGATGCTGTTGATGGAGCAGAAAAAAAATCTGCTGCTGTGCTCCATTTATCCCACAGGAAATGGCCATAGACAGACGGATGAATGGAGGGAAATTGTTATATATAAAACAGGGGGAGGATTCTATGACCAGCTTTACTTAAGTAAATGAATTCCAGGCAGGACACATTCAGACGGTTGAGTCATGGAATGGATCAGAGGTGAAAACACATGACTTAGATTCTACAGTGGATGCTTGTACTTCACTGAAGAGACTGTAAGAATGGCTGATGAGGTGAAAAGATGGAGATTGCAAGTAAAGAGCATGCAGGAGAGATAATGGAGGAGAGGGAATGATGGGGTCAGGTTAATGCAAACTAATGATAAGAGAAGACACGGCTGTAAGGAGAGAGAGAGGAGGAGAACGTCACAGAAATGCATTATTCAACCCAGAGAAAGACAGCTCGCTTACAGGCCTGTCCACTCATCTTACATTCACTACCACACACACACACCAAAATACAGAGAGAGAAACATTCAGCTAAAGGTTACTCATTTGTGCTTTAATAGCACACACATATTAAACTGCTCTGTCTTGCCGTTGCCGATAACAATATTTCTAGACATCTTGCAGGAGGGCCAGATTTATTTTTTTGCACAAACCTCACATTGTGTGTTGTCTCTGAAATCAGTCTACAATAAGCAGCAACCTAAATAGTTAGTTCAGCCGAAATGAAATTCTGTCATCATTTACTCGCTTTCATGTCAAAAGTGAGTTACTAGTGAGTGAGTTACTATCTTGAGGCCACGAGTTAGTATCTTGAGGCCACGAGTTACTATCATGAGGCCACGAGTTACTATCTTGAGGCCACGAGTTACTATCATGAGGCCACGAGTTACTATCTTGAGGTCACGAGTTACTATCTTGAGGCCACGAGTTACTATCTTGAGGCCACGAGTTACTATCTTGAGGCCACGAGTTACTATCTTGAGGCCACGAGTTACTATCTTGAGGCCACGAGTTACTATCTTGAGGCCACGAGTTAGTATCTTGAGACCACGAGTTAGTATCTTGAGGCCACGAGTTAGTATCTTGAGGCCACGAGTTACTATCTTGAGGCCACGAGTTACTATCTTGAGACCACGAGTTAGTATCTTGAGGCCACGAGTTAGTATCTTGAGGCCACGAGTTAGTATCTTGAGGCCACGAGTTAGTATCTTGAGGCCTCGAGTTAGTATCTTGAGGCCACGAGTTACTATCTTGAGGCCACGAGTTACTATCTTGAGACCACGAGTTAGTATCTTGAGGCCACGAGTTAGTATCTTGAGGCCACGAGTTAGTATCTTGAGGCCACGAGTTAGTATCTTGAGGCCACGAGTTAGTATCTTGAGGCCACGAGTTACTATCTTGAGACCACCAGTTAGTATCTTGAGGCCACGAGTTAGTATCTTGAGGCCACAAGATAGTTATAATTATTTTTTTTTTTTTTTGCCAAAGTGGGACTAGGGGTGCTCCGTACGGAACAACATGCGGGTGAGTAAATGATGTCAGAATTTTAATTTCTGGGTGAACTATCCTTTTAATTTCAACAAACATATGAAAAAAGTGAATAAAACTGAAACAGAAGAGGGCCTAACACAATACCCTTGAGGAACAACGTCCATTATACTATCAGCAATCATCAACACCTGCCAACCAAAGTCATTACATTATCTTCTCATGGCCTGGAAGGCCTTGTGGCGTTTTTGTTTACAATGGGGAAAAACCTCAACCCTCCTAAAAAGGATTTTTTTTTATGTTCTTGTGCATTCTTTAGCTGTTTGGTCCAAGACTCTTTAAATTGCACCCTATTGTATTGCACTCTTGGGACCATTTTCAATTTCATGAAAATATCTGTTGGTGGTCAGACATGATCATGCAATATCCTGTATAATCTGGAATTGTTACTGTTACTTTAATACAGTAGAGTAAAATCCTGTACTGAATACTTGACCATGTGAATCTATGTCATTTCAGTTCTTCACACTCAAGGCATTTTCAGTCTTTGAGTGGAGATGAGGTTGCTCCTTCTCACCGGTAAAGAGCAGTATTTGAGGTTCACTCTCTCTCTGCACTTGACCTACTTATCTTCTTCTGTAAATATGAGTTTGCATGGAGAAACACAGCTCAAAGAGTTAAATGCATGGTTCCTTTAAAGCAAGACTAAGGAGAATGTATATTTTTCTCAGCACTTTTATCCATCAGGAGCACGTTTATCCATACAAAGGGGAACATTTTCTCTTTTTGCAGCTTGTTGAGTTTGGTAAAATGCCTGTACTTTCCCTATAACGCAAATGCAGATAGTTTCCTTTTTTCCAGAATCAGGCTTTTTCTCTTACTTTCCCACATTTTTACTTAGTGGAAAAATTGAGCTGGTGACATTCAGAGGCAATTACTCACACCATTTAAAGAGCCACACACACTCAGTAACTCACATGTACACACAAAAATACAATAAACCCTTGTGAAATAGAAATGCTCTTATATGATAGATTAATGATTATTAATGAATATTAATGACATAAAAGGCCATTTAAGTGTATTTAAAGAGATTAGACTTTCATGACTGTTCATTAAAACACTTAAGTAGGGCCTACACTTTTAAAAAGTGCATTTTAGATCATTATATATGTTTAATAATATTTTGTCGTGCTTTAAAGAAAAATACTTGTTTTGATGTGTTGCCTAACATACTAAAACACATGAAAAGTATTCGATTATAATTCAAATACTGTATTTGTGTGTTATTTGATAAAGTATTTACCACAAACTTTACAAAATGTGTAATTACATATTTAATCAATTTTCAATAGAAATGACATTAAAATATATTGTAGTTTACCATTTAAAAAAATAGAATTATTCAAACTACACATAAAAATCTAAGTGGGTCATAAAACTACATTTAAAAAAACATTTTAATTATTATATGCCTTCATTTAACTGTAAATAACATGTTAGTAAACTGTCCATAAACATTACATTGAGTTTATATTTAAGTTTATTCCTTATAATAATAATAATAGACTACTGTTTCTGTATTAAGTAGCATGTGCTAAGGGTAGGCTACTTATTTTCACAAGGGGTTTACCCTAAATGTTCACCCAAAAATTAAAAGATATTGTCATCAATATGTACCCTCTTGTCGGTATTTAAATTAAATCTTTGCAAGAAAGTTGCGTCGAGGGACAGAAATCTCTCAGATTTTGTGTGATATTTTATGTATCTTTATCATATGTATCTTCATCGAAGATGAATGAATGTCTTAAGGTTTTGGAACGACATGAGGGTGAGTAGCCTAAATGATGACAAGTTTTTCATGTTTGGGTGTTCTATACCTTTAAGAGAGACTTTTTAAGACAGCGTTTTTGCTGTCCATTTCATGTCCACTATAAAATGAACATAATATTATACAAAGATGCAAGCCCAAAAGACTTCGTTTGGAGTTTATGCACTCAGGATGTCTCCTTCAAAAACACAAAAGCTCACACACAGCAGCTGCTCTAGAGCCTCCTATTAACCACATAACATTACAATATGAACAAAAAAACAACAACTTAAAGAGCACTGACATACCGTCTGACTGCTGCGGATTTTTTGTTGATAGTGTTGCCATTAAAACAGATAGTTTTGAGTCACGGATTTGAATTTCCATCTCTTCCAAATTACAGTTATAGTTATTTGGAAGTTACAGTTACAGTGAACGCAGCATCAGCTCATTGTTTTGGTTCAGGACAGGGGGCTGTTTCGGTTGTGCTGCTCCCTGACTGACTTCAGTCTATGAAACGCACTGATGACGTATGATGGGTGCGCGCAGGTACATTATGAAGATGTTGACAGGCAGGTAGGACATCGCATTTGGCCAGAATGCAATGATTGGACGAACATTTTATGGTCCTACTTTCACAAATAAATACATTTAGTCCACTTAACTTAGCAATTGTTGTGAAGAAACTTTCACCCACCATATAAAAATGTAATACTAGTATTACTAGTGTTTGAATAGTGTTTAAAACGAATTTATTTTCTTATTAGGTACATTTTTGTTAGATAATATTTGATATTATTGATATAATATTAAATATTATCTAAAATAAAATTACCTAATAAGAAAATAAATTCGTTTTAAACACTGATTGTGTCCCACCACCAGAGAGATTTGGACTATATGCACAGTTAAAAATTCAATTCATTGTAGTAAAAATAATCTCTTATTATTTTAGAGAAATTGAATTACCTAAAATGTAATGTTTATCAGTGTCCCATATTTCATGTGCAACCCACACGACTTTCCACATTACAAAAAAGGGAGAATTCCTTAAAATGGTGTAACAAACAGTTTAATTCAACTGAGGCTGATTGGCATTTTCTGAAGCACCTTCTTTTACTGACCATTTCCTGAAAATTAAAAAAAATAAATGATTTTTTTTAATTTCTTTACCACTTTATCAAAATATGCTATAAAAGGTACATCTATAGCCCCTTTAAGACAAAAATAATGAAAAACTCCCCCCTTCATGCAGACAACGCCACGTTTGCTTGTGAAGGGCAAACGTCCATCACACCACACATGTGTACCCATCATTCAACCACAAGAGGGCGCCGTGGACTATTTAGAATTAGATTTGATTGAAATCTGGTTTTGGTACCAGTGTCACTCAACAACCACACCCTTTATTTTTTTAGCTTGAATTTGTAAGGATATTAATCTGTGCATCTCTTCAGAGATACAGCACATCGTTATTTTTCTGTTTTTTTTATTATTATTATTATTCATTTGATTTGGACAAAATGATGGGAGAAAAACAAATGCACTTTAACATCATAAAGAACCTTATCATTTTGTTCATTAATAAGCACACTCATCTCCTGCACCAGACCTCACCATAAAAGACTGAAATGAGCCCACAGGTACAGTGTGACATCAGGACACGCAACCCTGTCTCTCTCAATGACTGAAACAGAAAGCATGAATGAGTGAGTGTGGGAGAGGGGATGAGACACAGAGAATGAGGGGTGCTGGTTGGGGAAAGCCTGCTGAAAACCCCAGAGCACTATGGGTAGACGCTGTGTGATCAATCACTGAAGGGTGTGCTGTGATGTCAGGTTGCCAGGCAACAGGAAGAAAGGCACTCCAGCAGGGTCATTCCTGATTACAGTGTGACACACAGAGAGAGAGAGAGAGAGAGAGAGAGAGAGAGAGAGAGAGAGAGAGAGAGAGAGAGAGAGAGAGAGAGAGAGAGAGAGAGAGAGAGAGAGAGAGAGAGTTTTAGGTCTATGGTGAAATGGAGCAGAGCAGTAATAGAAGCATGATTGCCGCACTTTATCTCACCTAACAGATTAAATTTAGACCCTCTTCTGTTTATGCGTCTCTTACCTCTCTTCTGCACCTCCTTCCAGAGATTTGTGATGGTGAAGTGGGGTACATTCAACCAGTCAGATTTGAGGGACAGGTTTACAGTTTATGTCAAGTTTAGGTTTACAACCAGGGTTTGATGCTTTACATCAATGTTATTCATCTTTCATAGGGGTAAGTTAAAGGAGTAGTTCACTTTAAAAAAACTTTTGCTGATAATTTACTCACCTCCATGTCATCCAAGATATCCATGTCATTCTTTCTTCAGTCGAAAAGAAATTAAGGTTTTTGATGAAAACATTCCAGGATTTTTCTCCATATAATGGACTTCAATGGGAACCAAACGGTTCAAGGTCCAAAAGACGGTTTCAGTGCAAACTGCAAACTGATCAAAGTGCATTAAACGATTCCATTGGTTCATTCAACGAACGAAATGAACGAGTTGACACTGGAAAAGATTTGTTCGATCTGATGAACGAGTTTGAATAGGAGAGTCATGAACGCGCATCACAGAACAGAGCAAGGCGACCATTTGAGCTTATAAAACATAACTTTGTTATTATTATTTTTTAATGAGCGATTGTTTCGCTTGATAAGACCCTTATTCATCGTCTGAAACCGTTTAAAGCCCTTTGAACAGTTTGCAGCTTGCACTGAAACTGTCTTTTGGACCATGAACCATTTGGTTCCTATTGAAATCTATTATATGTATTGCTATTGTAATATTATATGTATGTATTGTAATATTATTGCTATAATATTAAATATTATCTAACATAAAATTACCTAATAAGAAAATAAATCCGTTTTAAATACTATTTAAACACTGAATCGTTTAAAGCCCTTTGAACAGTTTGCAGTTTGCACTGAAACCGTCTTTTGGACCTTGAACCGTTTGGTTCCCATTGAAATCTATTATATGGAGAAAAATCCTGGAATATTTTCATCAAAAACCTTAATTTCTTTTCGACTGAAGAAAGAATGACATGGATATCTTGGATGACATGGACATCTTGGGTGAGTAAATTATCAGCAAAAGTTTTTTTTTTTTAAAGTGAACTACTCCTTTAAGGGGGTTAGGTTTAGGGGTACGGAAAGGGTTAGAACTAAATTTTTGGACAGAAATGTAGTCAACTAAATTTGATCCTGTATGTCTTGGCAAAATCACAGCAACCACATTCTTAAATGTTCACAAAATAATGGATATATCGACCGATAGCTATTTGTTTTATTTGTATTATTTATTAATTTTTTGAATGGCACAAATACCAATACAGCCGATAGACCGGAGACAAATGCTGCAAAAACATTTTCAAAATAACTGTCTCAGGCTTTTCAGTTACTGGTTTCCCAAAATGTGCTTTATTTTGGAAAACTACAGTGGATGTCTGCAAACGTTGCTCTGCTTCAGAGGAAATCAATTCATATTGCACATTCAAAACATAAGGTACACATTTGCAAATCATAAAACATTCTCAAGTAACCCAACAAAAAGGATGTATTTCTCTGCTGTGCGAAATGATATTTGCGATGTGTGATAACGAATATAATAAGTTTAGCTTTGGTACAAAAAATATGATCTTTATTCTTTTGGCTTTTAAAATAACGTCACCATGAAATTGGTTAATATAGTGCATGCAGTTTACTACCACACTACGAATGAAATATGACAACCACTGATTGCTTCATAAATTTTTATGTACATTTAAAACCAGGACCTGGCCTTCACATGTAGCACTGTGCAAAAAAAAAAATGTAAACAAAATAATAATAATAAAAAAAAACCTAGAACATGAGCTTGAAACTACTATTTACATTATAAACAATAAAGAAAATGAGAATAAAGCACATCGATGGTGGCCCCAGTACATACAGTCAAAACACACATATAGATCTCTCTCTCATATTCTATTTCTCTTTCACAGTCACACCTCTCGCACGCGATCACACGCATCCAAATGACAGTTTAAGTGGCATGTAAAAGTGCTCCTCTACAGAGTTGAATACAGAGGTGAGATACAGTGTGCCAGTATATACATACAAAATCACCATCACTAGTTCAACAGAAGAGCTCGTATTATTCAGCAGAACTCAGGGTGTTGCCGATGCTCGGCGACAGACATTGAACTTTGAAACGAGGAAAATTGTTTTTCAGTAGACATCCACTGACAGGTTGACCTGCACCTATGCACGGAATGGTTTGAGATTTGGAAGATATATATATAAATATGTTTTTATTTCTTTTTGTTCAAAATAAAATGAGACGGTGAGACATGTGGCTGTCTGGTGGAGACATTCAGTAGGGTTACATTGCCATTTCCTATCACGTTCACCTGCGAGTGTACATTCAGGCTATCCGAAGTCTGTTAACTTAATGGCCGTTTCACGGAGGGGTGGAATTGATACACGTCTTGTTTTCGCTATCAAATGTGGTGTACAAATGAAAAGAATGTTTAGGCTTCAATGAACAGCATTTGTTGCATAATTACCACCGGAAATAATGTCAAGTCCCTAAAATGAGACAAAAAATTAGGTTAGAGTAAGAAAATACGGTAACACTTAACAATAAGGTTCATTATTTAACATTAGTTAATGTATTAACTAACATGAACTAACCATGAGCAATACATTTGTCACAGTATTTGTTAATCTTCGTTGATGTTAGTTAATAAAGCTGTTCATTGTTTGTTCATGTTAGTCCACAGCGCATTAACTAATGTTAACAAGATTCTAATAAAGTATTAGTAAATATTGAAATTAACGTTTACAAAGATTAGTAAATGCTGTGTAAGTGCTGTTCATTATTAGTTCATGCTAACTAATGTAGTTAACTAATGTTTAACCTTGTTGTAAAGTGTTACCGAAAATACCAATAAAAAAAAAAAATTATACAATTAAACTGGGTTTGCATGTCAAGATGTATAACTTATATTTTGATAAAACAGTTACATTAAATCTTCTGCAATTATTATAAATATTTTAAAAACAATACGTTTAATTTGTGGTTGTTGCTATTCCAGAAACTTCACCAGGTGTAGGGTAAAGATGTAACAAACAGCTTTTGATTAGATGCACAGCTAAAAAATATAGGATGTGGCCCCTTTAAGATACAAATGATAAAAATCTGGTAATTTGGTACAACGCCCAAGGAAGTAATTGTATTGAGTTTACGAGCATTGTCATGACAACAGATTTTAAAAAGAAAAAACAAAAAAACAGTAAGAGTAAGCGATTACATCACACTAGTCTCATGTTAACGCATGTGTAATTATAATATAGCATTTAATATATTATAATACAATAGTTTTGTGGCTCTATACTATACAAGCGGCTATAAACAGTGTATGTTTGAATATTTACTGCTTGGCCATTTTTACTACCATCGTAAGTGCCTTTTAACGACACAAATGCTGTCAATTGAGCTTAACATGTATTGAACCCAGTACATTGATCAACTGGTTTTGACAAATTCACTGAGTTTGGCTCATTCTGCTATCAACAGTGGAGGATTATCCTCAATCCATCCATTTTCGTGTTTGTGTTCAGTAAGGCAGTGCAGACAGGCCTACATCTCCATCCATAAATAATAAAAAAACATTCTGTGTGTTAAAGTCCTGATTAGTACAGTAGCATTCTGCTCTCAGCTTACTGAGTGATTGATTTTGTAGCACTTGGAACCTACTGGTATACGTCTGTGTGGTTTGTTCGGCATTCGCTAACGTAAATGAGGTCCCGTTATAGGAGCGTTCAGAGAATTCACTACCGGATATGATCGACATTCCCCAGCCCCTCCCTCCTCAGTCGTGCCCTTAAATGAAGAAGTTCAGACAATCAAACCTATGAGTAGAAAAGTTCGACATGATTTAAAAAAAATGAGCTAACAAAAATGTGCAGGTATATAATACGCCATTCAATAAGAAAGACACCAGCGGTAGTGTTAGCACTAGCTACTGATGACTATAACAGTTTCTTTTAGTCCTCAGGATTGTGTGACAACACTCAAAACTAAAAGACAAACTCACACGCCACTCTATACTTGCCATTTTGTTTGACACCAATGTCTTTAGGGATTCAACAGTCATACTCAAGTGTGTGTGTGTGCGTGCGCGTGTTCGTCGTGTCGACGCTGGCACTGTCCTTGAACGAATCAACACCATAAATGGACCCTAAGGCTAGCTCGGTGGCCTCGCACACAACAGTCTAGACACACACGCACATACACACACTCCGCCCCCCGACACACACACTCAGTTTGGCATTAGTTCCAAAACCGCTTGAGGTGAATTGCCCCCCGGTGCTCAATTTCCGCTCTGTAAACAGTGTCTCAGTTGAAAAGTCTCATTTTTTTCTGTCCCGTGCATCTTTTGCTTTGTCCTCCTTCTCTCGCCTCTCTTTTTCATATTTGTCTTTCTCTGACTTGGCCACACTATTATAAGATGGCGGAGAGGCAGAAGAGGGAGTCATATCCGTTTTATCCGACGCAGAGTTCTCTTGAAACTTTCCGATGACGAGTACCTCTTTCTCCGGGATACGCAGCCCGTCCTGCAGCTGTTCCCGATACGCTTTAGAGGCCTTCTTTACCGTTTGCCTTAAACGGTACCGTCGGAAGGCCCTTTGAATGATGGAGGCCGACATCTCCTCCTGTTTCCTCCGGAGGGTTGTAGTGATGGGCTCGTAGGAGACTTTGGAGGGATTGGAGGCCATGAAGCGATCCTCCATTTGTCCCCTGAGGGCATCCATCTCGCCCTCCTCTCCCAGTACCCTCAGGGTAAATGCAAACAGGATGTCCAGGCAGTGGATGCGATCACCACTGACCATGGGCAGGTCCATGGCAATGAGCTGGATCTTGTTCGGCTTGGCGATGCGCAACGGAGGATCCAGAGCATCCGCAAAGTCAGAAAGCTTGTTGTACTCCACGAACTGAGTGGCATTGGGGTCGAATCGCTCCCAGACTTCGTAGAACATTTCAAAGTCGTCCTCGCTGAGCGGTTCGGCACTCTCCTCAGTGGCTACGCTGAAGTTCTCCAAGATCACAGCGATGTACATGTTCACCACAATCAGGAAGCAGATGATGATGTAGCTCACGAAGAAGAAGATGCCGACGGAGGGGTTTCCGCAGTTGCCGCGGTATGAGCTGCCCGGGTGCTCCATTTCGCTGTCGCAATTCAGATCTTGCTTCTTGTTCAGGATGGGCGCCAGGAGGCCGTCCCATCCGGCGGACGTGGTGATCTGGAACAGGCAAAGCATTGAGTTCCCGAACGTCTCAAAGTTAAACATGTCATCGATCCCCGCCTCTTTCTTCACGTAGGCAAAGTTGGACATTCCGAAGATGGCATAGATAAACATGACCAGGAAGAGGAGGAGGCCGATATTGAACAAGGCAGGAAGTGACATCATCAAGGCAAACAGGAGGGTACGAATGCCTTTGGCCCCTTTGATGAGACGAAGTATACGGCCGATTCTGGCGAGTCGGATGACTCGAAATAGGGTTGGCGATACAAAATATTTCTCGATCAGCTCAGAGAGGAACATGCCTGAAAAAAACAAAAAGTCCAATAAGTGATTTCAGGAATCATCATTTTTATGTAACACAGTATTTAAAGGGATACTTCAGGATTTAGCATTAAGCTTTGTATTAGTAGAAAACCTGTAGTGTTTTCGAATTACCATGCTTTCCACCCTCATATCCCTCTGAGACAAGAGATTTATATATTTTTTGTCTGGAAAAAATCCTCCGATGACGCAAAAATCGTCATTTTGCGTCATCGGAGGATTTTTTGGCCAGAGGCTAAAGACTACAATCAGTAGTAGGGGCTGTCCAGCATGTTTTCAACCCGCCCATTGAGGGTGGGATCTCACTCACAGAATGTACACATAGTGTCAGCCATCTTTTTTTTGGAAGCTAAGCTAGCAGGCTCTTGTTCTGTGGAGAAAGCTGAGTAGTAGGGGTAACCATCCTCTCTTTCCTAGACATGTCCAGCCGTCGATGTCCGGGATTCAGCTTTTGCTTTCTGCAGTCGCCATTCATTGTTTACATGCACACCTTTTGTTTCAATCTAAATGACTTCATTCCGATTGGTGAATGTAGAACGCAAAAGCCGAATCCCGGACACTTCGGTGCGATCTCGAAACATTTTCGGGCAGACTCATCACAGAGACTCACTAGTAGCCTAGACTTGTTATTTAACTTCTGTGCTTTGTGTCATTGGTAGGCGTGACCTCCTAGGGCAGTGAAGTAAGTGCATTCTGGGAATTGTTGTCTTTCATCCACATAAGCCAAAAATACATGTTCTGGCTTTTCTCAGTCTAGAAAGCTCCAAATTCAAAAATAATTTCACATTTCTTCTACATAAATGACCGATTTTAAATACACATTCATCTTTCCAGAGGTGAAGTATCCCTTTAAAGGGATACTCCACTTTTTTTTGGATATAGGCTCATTTTACCACTCCCCCAGAGTTAAATAGTTGGGTTTTACCATTTTCGAATTTATTAAGCCAATTTTTTTATATATATATTTAGAAGAATATCAGTAACCAGACAGTTTCTGGTCTCATTGACTTCTATAGTATATTTTTTTCCTACTATGGAAGTCAATGGGACCAGAAACTGTCTGGTTACTGATATTGTTCTAAATATCAAAAATCACCTGAATACATTCGAAAATGGTAAAACCCAACTGTTTAACTCTGGGGGAATGGTAAAATGATCCTATTTCCAAAAAAAAAAGTGGAGTATCCCTTTAAGGTAGGAGGATCAAGACATAGGGCCTACTCTACAAAGATATAGTACATGAATGTATATGGTTCTAGCATTCTCATTATTACTGCAAGGAAATATCTATCACTATAGCAGACATAAGCCTAAACTGTTTTCTGGCCAGTTTTCTCTTTTAGATCAATTAAGGTGCACAATTTCTGCAAAAATTGTCAAGTGTAGCAATGTAAAAAGCAGCTGACACATAAGTCACTTAAACCAAGCAGCTTTTTGTTGGTCAACACAGTGAATCTGTGTGACGGAAATGAATCAGAAATTCATATGTGACTGCACCATTACTGTATTGAAGGAACATCATGTACATAAAATTTACTAAACGTATGTTGCTAGACTAAATCTTCGAAATGTTATGGTACTTTTCTGATAGTAAAACCTCAGTAGATCTTTAGAATCTCCAAGAATCTCTTACCAACAATTGACAGAATCACCACTACAAAGTCAAACACATTCCAGCCAATGGTGAAGTAGTAGTGCCGCAGGGAGATCATCTTGAGCACACATTCTCCACTGAAGAGGATAATGAAAACCAAGTTTATCCAGTACAAAATAAGATCCATGTCTTTTGTCTGGTCGTCGGTTTCCACCATCATGGTCACCATGTTCAAGCAGATCAGGATCATAATGACAATGTCAAAGGCTTGTTTGGTGATAAAGTCAAAGACGATGCCTTGAAACTTGTTCTAGAGGGAAATACAGATAAATGATCATATATGCATATGTCATAAAAATAAAATGATGCTGTGTTTATAACACTAGTGTGGAGACTAACCGTAGGCCTGGGTATTGGCTTCTGAGGCTTCTTAGATCCCAGTTTCTTCATGGCATTGTAATATTTCTTCTGTTCTTCTGTCATAAAGATATCCTGACCTCCAAGGTAAAGAGCAAATCCAGAAGACTGGTTACAACCATGGTTTCATTATATGTCACAACACAAACATAATGGAACCAGGTCTCTGTTAGTTTTTCACCTGTGAACCTCTGAAAATGTCAAAGAGGCAGTTCAGCCCATACCAGGTCCTATTTATCTCTCAATGGACAACCATTGTGTGTGTTTTATAAGGTATTGTGCTCACTAAACAAAACCACAGACTGTGTACATATCACATTACGTCTCTTTGAAAGTAAACTGAAAATTGCAGAGGTTGATATGAGGCTTCATATTGTGATAGGTTTAATATTCCTCGTTACTTGCACTAAACACAAATAAAGATAACTAAGGTCTTGACAGAATTGCGTCTTACATTATATTAAATTGTTTAAATTCACCTCCCTCAGTTTAATACTTATCTTTTTCTTCTGCTGATTGAAGTTATCAATGATGACACCAATGAAGAGGTTAAGGGTAAAGAAGGAGCCGAAGATGATGAAGATGACGAAGTATAGGTACATGTAAAGGTTAGATTCATAGTCAGGCTGTTGCTCCAACTGCGAGAACAAGGAAATGTTGTATTTAGATTAGATTATCCATGCGAAAATAGTATTTATCCCTTTGATTCATTAATTGTTAAATCACAAATGTTATGATTTATTTAAAATGTAGGACTACTTTTAGACAAAAATACAAGTGACAGGGAATTATGGATAAGGGTCAAAGGTGGTTTAAAAGTAACATTGCGACCTGAATGGTTAAAAATGTATTTTAAAGATCCACTGCAGTGAAGAGAAACACTTACATCACGAGAATCCACAGCTGCGTACATGATGTCCATCCATCCTTTAAATGTGGCCTTGTGGAGCAAAATAAAATCAATATCAGTAATCAATAGAATAGACAACTTCATACTTAGCATAACACAAATCACAGTCGGGCCATGAGTTCAGCTCACTCACCACTTGCAGTAGCGCCAGGTATCCGGCTCCCACGTTATCGAAATTAATTTTCACATTTTTCCAGCGTGCCGTATCATTGTTATTGATCAGGGCAAGGCAATCAGACTTGTTATTGACCACACTGATGGGAATCATTTCTTCGTTTGTGGTATTAATGCAATGGTAGTATTTCCCAGCGAAAAGGTTCACCCCCATGATGCTGAAGATCAGCCAGAAGATCAAACACACCAGCAGTACGTTCATGATGGAAGGTATGGCTCCCAGTAGGGCATTCACTACAACCTAGAGAAAAAAGACAATCATGTCACATACAAATACTTTAACATATATTCATGTCAAACTCTTGCTAAGGATACAAGAGCTGCGGAAACTACAATGAACTTCCTAAACTTCTATAGTGGATGGCTTACGTGCTAATATAAACTTAATCCTTTCCATAGATTAAGATACAATTCTGGGAAATGTTGAGTTTTAGAGGGTTAAGAGGGTTTAGCAAAGAATAGCAAAGCTATTTTATTCTATATTAAGCTAATAATGAGTATTTGTAGTAGATAGTTTTTGTCAGTCTGACAGTAATTTGATTTCTGATTCACATCTAATACCAAATTATTTCTAATTATTAACCAACTGAAATTTTGTTCATAGAACTTTTTAACATAGAAACATATTGCAGAGGGTGCATCACAAAACAGTTTGAGCTACCAAAATGTGGAAAAAACAAAAAACAAAAACAGAAAAAAACCTTGTGGAGACACGATGACGTCACAACATTTGTTTACTGCAAATGAAAAGAGACACATAACAGAGAAAGAAATGTAAGGTCAAGTCACAAACAACACAACAACCACCACAGAATCATCAGAATAGATCAGAGAGCTCTCACCACAGCTCATGCAGAGAGGCATGCACACTAAAGAGAAAGATCTAAAAAAGAACACTACAGTCAACATACAATATTCACTTATTCATGTAAATAGGATGTCCTCCTTAATATTCAGCAACAGCATGCAAGAGGGCCACATCTTCCCAACAACACTTAAAAATGTTGCAGTGTTTTTGTATGAGAGCATGCGGCTTAACGTGCTTTTCTCAAGTAGGACATGTTCCAGGATCAACATTGTCATTGGTCCTGGGAAAAACTGCGAGGAACCAATCAGATTTTAGGGTGGTCATTCCAAACCTGTAAGCCTTTTGTTAATCTTCGAAACTCAAATGAAGATCTTTTTGATGAAATCTGAGAGCTTTCTGTATCTCTATAGACAGCTACACAACTACAATTTTGACACTTCAAAAAGTTCATAAAGAGATCTTAAAACTAATCCATATGAATTGTGTGGTTTAGTTCCCATTTTCTGAAGAGACCTGATCGCTTTATATGATGAACAGATTTATTTCTTTTATCCACACATACTCCCTCTCCTGTCAATCACAACATTACACCATTACACATTTTTTAAAGCATCAAATAACTAACTAAAATCAAACTTAACAAAATAACTAAAACTTAAAGCTACACTGTGTGATTTTTACCCCCATCTAGTGGTGAAAAGGTTTATGATCATCCAGGGAATATTAGTTTCTGTTCATCTCAATTCAATTTCGTTTTAACTGCTACGGTGGCCAATGTAGTCCAAGATTAACATGGCTTCCAGTTCAGCCTTGTCCATGAGTGTTAACTCAAACGTAAACGCGAAAGATGAAGCTTGAATTAACAGGTATGTCCCTCTTTGGCTAATGTACTTTCAAGATGGAGGGGCAACATGGCGACCGACATTAGAACCCCTTACCCGAATGTATTTTCAATGGCATATTATACACTCACAAGAATACTTTATTACTTGAACGAAGATTAATAAGCACATATATTTTTGAAAGAACTACGTGTTTTTAGCTAAGAATAAACTAAAAGAGTTACACAGTGTAGCTTTAAATATATTTCAACGTGATGATAAGAACCACCTAAAATTATAGAAACGTCCCATTTGGTTACATGGAGAGGATGGGGATTGTGACCTATACTGCAGCCAGCCACTAGGGGTTGATCAAAATGATTCGCCTTGTGGGCGAAAAGCAGCATGTGACAAAAAAAAGTATGTCCGAATTCACAGTACTTATGACCACATGCCAGCATGTTAAACCTTGTAAAAGTAGTTAAATTTAACTATAAACTGAAGTAACACCAAATTAAATCTTAATTTCTGACTAAAATGTTATTATATTAGCATCAAATTACCAAATCCATGCACTTCTAATAGCAATGTACCAAGTACAGAACAAACGGAAGTGTAAGTGTAATGTGAATCGTTAATTCTTACCACCAATTCATTACTCTAATGTTAAGCATTGGTTATAAATAAGGTCAGACATCCAGGAACATGTCCTACTTGGTTAAATCAAGGCATACATGATGTGTATATAGTGTCTTACCCTCATTCCCTCGAAGCGTGACAATGCTCTCAAAGGTCTAAGAGCGCGCAGTGTTCTCAGGGACTTAATGGCACTTAGTTCAGAGTAACCAAGAGCATTTGCTATCAAACTCACCAACGACACCTGTAAAACAAACACGTTCTTTCAATCATGTATTAAAAATACAGAGTGTAGGCGTGTCTTCAGATCCAGAGAACACACACTATCCACTTACACACACATACTGAACAGCTGCAAAGCAGTAGATTCATACATACATCAACAATCAGGAAGTCAAGCCAGCACCAGGCATTGGTGAAGTATTTGACGAAGCCATAAGCAACCCACTTCAGAAGCATCTCCAAAATAAAGACGTATGTGAAGACTTTATCCGCATATTCCAACACCGTCTTTATCGTCTTGCGCTGCTCAATGTAAATGTCCTCAAAAGCCTGAACACACATTCACAGCAACAAATTTACTTGTTAAATGTTTGTAATAAAAAGGACTGGGATGATTGTGAGTGGGTGAGTGTTTAGTGTGTGATGGTTCTCACCAATGCTCCACTGCTGAGTAAAATCATGAAGATGATAAAGGACTCAAACCAGTTGTGCTCTACAATGATGAAGCAGGTTTTCCTGAGATTCCACCAATTCTTCCAGTTTCCCTTCTCCACATCGACCTGACAGCACTGAAACCTCATCACACAGCCTGAGCAAAAGATACAGAGAAAAGTCACTTAATGTGAGTGGACAGCATAACAATTGAGCTCGGTATAAAAAGTCCACTCTCCCAAAACTCTCAAAGTCAAAACTAGAGGTCTTGCTTTTGGTACTAAATGACATAACAGGGCCAAATTGTACTTTTTAAAGTATTTACCCCTGAAATCCAACTGTAATGTTAGTCAGAGATCCATGGCTATAACCTTCTCTCTAACCCTTAAACAAGCTGATTTGTTACTGTAAATGGGAAACTGGTTGTCAAACACTATTGTTCAAAAGTTTTCTTAATATTACTATTGTTTAACACAGTTGTGCAGCTTCATATTTTTGTGGAAACTATAATGGATTTTTTCAAAATTTTGTCAAAAGAACTGTTTATCTGAAACAACATTTTTGTAAAAAGTCTTTCCGGTCACTTTGGATTCGTTTATTGCATCTATGATGAATAAAAGGATTAATTTCTTTTAAAAAAAATATTGCTGACTGCGAAAATTTGAAAGGTAGTGTATGCAAATGTACTCATCATTTTTCCAAATGAGCCAATTATTACAATAAATGGACTAGAGAGGAAGCTTGAGTGCTTGATTATATTAGTCCTTGCATACTGTAGTGCATTTCGATCTTTTTCATAAGAAAAGCAAATAAATCTGGTTTTCCAATCTATGCTCAAAGGTCAACTCATTTTGTAACACTGTATTTCACAGTGAAACAGGACATTCAAAGTGAAAATGGCGTTAACTATGGGCAATAATTTAGAAAGGCTGCATTACCAACAGAAAATGGCCTAAAATAATGCCTAAATAGCTTTTAGGGTAATGATGAACATTAACCGATAATGGTTATAGGTTAACGTTAACAACCGGTACAGCTCGTTATCAGCAAAAAAAGAAAATGGTTTCAAAGGTGTATGTTATCATGCTTGAAATAACACTAGTGAATCATCCAGAAAAAGAAAAAAAAACTAGAATGTGTGTATTAATAAGTTATCTAGTTCCATTTCGATTTCATGTTGAGTTAAAAAGAGTCAAATATGCTGGATATGTTGGGTTTCCATGTTTTATGGGGACTTTCCAAAGACATAATGAGTTCCATATTGTGCAAACTTTATATTATATCCCCCTAACCCTACCCCTAACATAAATCTTACAGAAATCTTACATAGAGATACATAATTTAGTATGATTGAGCCGTTTTCCTCATTGGGACCAAAAAATGTCCCCACAAGTTCAAAGATTTCTAGTATTACCATCCCCACAAAAAGTCCCCAGAATGAACGACACACACACACACACACACACACACACACACACACACACACACACACACACACACACACACCTTCAGTAAAGCAGGCCTCTGGGTCCAGGGACTCTTCCGGCTCCAACTCGACAGACTCCGCCCCCTCTCCAGGGGGTCGGATATCCACTGTGCTCCCCTCTGAGGAACTGAGAACCGCATCAACAGGCAGCTTCTACACAGCCATCCATGCAGCCACACAATTAGACACAAGAAAGCAAACAGACACACACACACACACACACATCCACGCACAAGATTAGGCTTGGCTGAAGCACACCACCTAGTCCAAATTACTTTTGCAGTTATTTTCAGTCCCATGCAGTTTCATATCATTCAAAAGTACCTACAAGCCCGTGGATTTAGAGATTGATTGGATTCAGAGAATTGATTTTCTAATTAGCAGCCAGGCATGAAGACAAACGTCTCTGGCTTCACCTTATAATCTCACAGTCAGCTGTGGGTACATTTGATGTGCCTTCATTCCTTCCTCATGCATGTTTTTTTGTTTCTCAAGGTGCATTTTTTTTTCTCATTCAAGCTTGTGATCTTGTCATCAAATGTTGAGTGCTTTGAGTATTTTCATGTCCAGTGCAAATGTCAACCCCTTACCTTTCCCCACCCCTTCGAAAAACAAATGGTTTCGATTGGATAATCCCAATGCATTTGGTTGGGCATGATTCAGATTATCACATGACCCCACCCCATTGAGTGCAATCCCTTGATTGACATGAAAACACAGGCTGGAAGTCCATTCCGTTAAGCAGTGGTCAAGCTTCGGTCCGCCAGTCAGTTTGAAGAGGAGGGGAGCCGCATTAGCGTTAACTAACACCAGAGCCACATGCTAAGTCTGAGACAGCATTTCATTAGCTTTGATTGGGGGAAACGACTTTAACTGGCACCTCGCATGGGAACAACAAGTATTATGTTCTTAGGAAAAGGGTTTTTTACGGGATGACGTAATTATCTAACAATATTCACCCTTAAGACACTCAAAGGGTTCATAGGTTTAAAAAAAGTGGTGAAAGACAATGTTATTTTGCAGAAAAATAACACAACAGATTTTCCCATTAACAAGTTTGATGATTCAAGATTATATTTTCTGATGTTATTGTACACCTAAAGTGGTGGGCGAAGAGGCTGGATTGATAAAACAGTCGGTCAGGGAAACAGAGGGAGGCTAAAAAATGCACAGAGGAGGATGCTGTCTAAAACTGAGCTGGAGCGCTGGTTGCCGTGGCACCCAGCTAATGCGGCGCGGGGGAATGACGTAAGCATGCTGTGTGCAATTTCAGAATCTTCCAGAATGTCTCTAACATTTTAATCACAGTAGGAATATAAGAGGCTGAGCGAACCTGAACAAGCTGCCCTGACCCAGACTGAATGTGTTCACTGTAGAATCTCTAAGCTTTAATTAAGCCTCTCATAAATCTGACATATTTTTTGATGTTGGATCTAAAGCTAGTCTAATTGATGGATTAAAGTCTAAGGGGTGAAACATTCTGATTTGGTACCTAATCCCCTGTTACTCTCTGGTCCTCCCTAACTTCCAGTTCATGTCTTTCAAATCCGATTAAAAATAGATATGTCTCACTGGCAGACAAATATAAGGAGGCGTAAAGTCAAGAAGTTATCACCAAATATCTTTCTAAATTAACCATTGGTTTGCTTCCAACACAGCAGAAGCCTCCTCATTGTAAATGCAACAACAAATGGCATAAATGCAGTTAGCAATTACACACCTCAGCAGATTGAGAAAAGCTTTCAACTGCTACGAAGACAGATTCCCACAATTGCAGCAGTTTACAGTGCAATATATGACGACAATATTTGCAAATAGCAAAATCTGCCATCTAATATGAATATTTATATGCAAGTTAAAGGGATACTCCATTTTTTTTTTTGGAAATAGGCTCATTTTACCACTCCCCCAGAGTTAAACAGTTGGGTTTTACCATTTTCGAATCTATCCAGCCGATTTTCTGATATTTAGAAGAATGTCAGTATACAGACAGTTTCTGGTCTCATTGACTTCCATAGTATATTTTTTTTCCTACTATGGAAGTCAATGGGACCAGCAACTGTCTGGTTACTGATATTCTTCTAAATATCGGAAAATCGACTGAATTTATTCGAAAACGGTAAAACTCAACTGTTTAACTCTGGGGAGTTGTGAAATGAGCCTATTTCCAAAAAAAGTGGAGTATCCCTTTAAGATAAGTGCACTTTAAAAACTGTTGTTTATCATAAAACTCTAGTTACTGTATACTAAGCTTGTAGCTGGATCAACTAGCTTTCTTCATTCTAATATGGATCATTCAGAGATTGACTATTTCTACATTGACAGTAATAATTCAAGTTTCGTGTTTTTCAAAGCTCACCTCTGCTCACACACACACACTCACGTGCACACTTAACCACTTCCAGTTTTCAGGTAATTTAGCTCTGAATGCTCACTTATAGCTTGTACAAAAAAACAAAACAAAAAAAACAAACATACAAGCTAATGTAACAGAAAGATGTTCAATGGGCTATTGATGTAAAATGATGATCTTGCTCATTCCATATGACTGAAGGTACTGCAAAAGAAGCCCAGTGCTACAACAGAAACACAAAGTCATGTAGAAAACAACAAACCAAAACAAAAAGGCTGACAGCTGTCTCTCTTCAGTGCAAAACAAGGTTGTTTAAGAGGGAGGGGAGGGCACAGGCATTGAGAAACATAAAACAAAAGGGCAATCCGATCCAAAAAGAGAGATAAAATGAGAGAGAGACGATAGTTTGGTCTGATTTAGATGACAAAGGCAGTCTCCATGGTTAGTGTGGGTGAGGAGGAAGGTGAGTCTCTTACAGGGCTCTCTCAGAGAAAACCTGGGGTTCGTCTGTCATAACGCTGCAATAACAGGTCACACACAGAGAGGAGATACACACTTCACATAACATGGATAAAAAACGTCTGCAACTTCAACACTGAACCACTTAAATTAGATATAGAAATAGATCAAATTAGAAGAGGGGAGAGAGAAAAGTTTAAGCACAGTGATGGAAATGTGCTGGAATACAAACACACATATACAGCAAAACAATAGCAGACACACGCACACACACACGCACACACACACAAACATACAGACAGTTAAGCATACTCAATTTCACCCTGGGCAAGGATGCTGAATTTAGCAATTTCCTCAACAGCCTCATTCATAGTCTGGGATGTATGATGCCTGCTCAGTTGGTCGTAAATAATACACATTAGACTGTGTGTGAGGTTGTGTGTGCGCCAGACAGTGCATGTTTATGAGAACGTGTACTGATATAATGAGTATACTCAGTAAGTCTACCTGCTACAGTGCCCAGAGGTTTGTCTTAACTATCTGCAGATGAACAGGGTCAAAAAGCCCCGAAGCCCATGGCACACATGTACACACACACACACAGACACACACGTGTAATGGGCTGTAGCTCTGAGCAGAGAATGATGCAATGGCAATATGACTCAACACTGTTTGTTCCCTACAGGGAAAGAAACATTGACTCCAGATGAATTACAAACATACCTAAATCAATAAAAATAAACCATTAAAAATATATTTTTTTACATTATGTTACATAGCAAATCTCTCCGACACTGAAACAAAAACTCAGAATTGTGTTTCATGCATATTAAAATTGACATTTCTGCTTAGTCATTGAAATCCGGCTTACCTCTTTGCTGCCCTCGACGTCGGACGAGTCGCTACTGAAATCTTCCGTGTTCAGATTTTCAAAGTCCGACTCTCCCACCGCGATCGGTACTGTAACAGTAAGGCTGGGATTGTGTATGAACGACATGTAGTCGCCTTCCTCAATCCCATACTTTACGTGACCTTCCACCCCGTTACCAGGGGAAACGCAAACCTCCTTCAGATAGTCTTTAGTGAGGTCCACGGCCACCGGAGCGTGATTAGACAAGCAGTTCTCCTTGCCGTCGCTGTGGAGGTCATCAAGGGGTTTCTCTTCATCGAGCGCACGTGGTTTAGAGCCGGCCAGACAGAGGCTTTGGAGGAACTGGCGCAAAGTTGACTTGATCATTGCGATGCCTTTATGTATTCTGCCCACAGCAATCTGCAGGTTGTTCATTTCGTTGTCGTCATCTGTGGCCGCGAGATTATCGGCGCTGAAAGAGCTCAGGAGCAAGGCCAGGAACAGGTTCAGCACCTGCCACACAACAGCACACACACTCTCAGAATCAGCAAGGTCAAGCATTGGTAAGATGAACTCTACTCAGAAATGATCACGGCATGTACGGGTGAATATGGTAAGAAACATGTCTGGGGAAAAAGTTTGGGAGGTTTTGTTTTGAAATTGATACTTCAGTAAGAATGCATTAAATTGATCATAAGTGACCATACATACTTTCTGTTTTCATCATTGGTAATAATAATGTTATTTGTGCACCAATTCAGCATATTAGAATGATTTCTGAAGAATCATATTGGACTGAAGACTGGAGTAATGATGCTGAAATATCAGCTTTGCAATAACAGGAATAAATTATATTAAAAAAAGGAAAACATTTTTTACAATATTACTGTTTTTACTACTGTATTTTTGATCAAATAAATGCAGTCTTGTTGAGCATAATAGAAAAACATTACTGATCCTAAACTTTTACCTCAAAAAAAGAAAAAAAAAATGTAATGAAAATAATTATTTTAGGATTTATTCTCATAATGGTGATAAGATGAAATTTTTAATGTAAAATTAGTATGCTTTTATACAATATGACATAAAAATACTGTATTATAGTAATACAAATATAAAATCACTAAGAATAATGCGAATTTAAAAAAAAACATGATTTGTGGTAATGAGAATGAGGAAAGGAAAATATCCTTAAATGTCATGAAAATGTAAAAAAAATCTTATTGGTCCTAAAATAGGCGTAATTTTTTTCTATGCAAATTTTTTCTTTGTTAAAATGTGAAATGTGAATGAGATCCACTCGTATAACAGGATCGCAGTCAGTTCGGTTTTTATTCAACTGAACAGTTAAAAAGATGCTTTGCTGACTTTAATTCATGCTTCAACAGTGATCTTGGGCTTTATGCAGACACCTATCAGCATGCATGTAGCATCATGCAAAAGTAAATATTTTTGCTTACCAATGCTTTTTCAAACACCATATTCATGTGTACTAAAAATGACCAATGATTAATTTGTTCCATAAGTGCCCTGGTAAATATTGTATTTTACAGTTGTTGTTTTTTTTTTTTTTTTGTATTCATGAAAATCAAAATAGAATGCTTAAATTTGATAAATCTGAATTCAGCTGTATTACATTTTAATTGTGAATTTTCAATCCAAAACAATACCTCAAATGACTAAAGCTGCAGTTGAAGCAGTGTTCCTGGATCAACTTTCTATAGAATACACATAGTCCTAACCCTAAACCTTAAAGGGATACTCCACTTTTTTTGGAAACAGGCTCATATTAGCACTCCTCTAGAGTTAAACAGTTGGGTTTTACCGTTTTCAAATGTATTCTGCCGATTTTTTGATATTTAGAAGAATATCAGTAACCAGACAGTTTCTGGTCTCATTGACTTCCATAGTATATATTTTTCTACTATGGAGGTCAATGAGACCAGAAACTGTTTGGTTACTGATATTCTTCGAAATATCAAAAAATCCGCTGAATGGATTTGAAAACGGTAATACTCAACTGTTTAACTCTGGGGGAGTGGTAAAATGAGCCTATTTCCAAAAAAAAAAAAAAAAATGGAGTATCCCTTTAACTATTGCATACTGAAATCTGATAGACAGGACATTGCTGAACTCAAAGCCTTAAAACTTAAGTAAATTAACATAAAACTGCAAAGTAATTTTACATGAGACGAATAGAAAGGAGGACACAATAGAAGAAGGAAGTTATAGGGAAACCCCATCTTCCATGTGCCTCCTTGTGGCATAATTGGTCTTACCACCAGATTTCCAATGACCATGACCATCATGAAGACGATGAGACACATTGACTGTCCAGCCACTTCCATGCAGTCCCACATGGTTTCGATCCATTCGCCACAAAGCACCCGGAATACAATGAGGAAGGAGTGGAAGAAATCGTCCATATGCCACCGGGGCAACTCGCAGTCCACCGAGATCTTGCAGACGCACTCACGGTAGCTCTTTCCGAACAGCTGCATTCCCACCACAGCGAATATGAAGACAATGATGGCCAGGACGAGGGTTAGATTTCCCAAAGCACCAACTGAGTTACCAATAATCTTTATCAGCATGTTCAGGGTGGGCCAAGACTTTGCCAGCTTAAAGACTCTTAACTAAGGGCAAGAAGGAGAATGGGAAAGGGAATGTTAAAAAGGTGATGTTGTGTGATCAAGCCATAAACCTGAATTTATGGAGTATTAAAATGAAAGCCAAAATTGTGGGTTTCTCAATGGCATCAGACATACTTTACAGTGGAGCTATACAGTTGTGAATTTCTGTCAAATTTATATGTGACATTTTTTGTATTGAAAATAAAAGTATTAAATTAAGGGGGTGGGGATAAATAGAACCATTTTCACTAGTGTTCTTAAACCTTTGAACCCCACAGTATACAAACAAAAATCAGAGACCTCTGTAGGAAGGTGAAAAGTGGGATTTGCTCACCAATCTAAATGAGCGCAACACTGAAAGTCCCTCCACATTGGCCAGGCCCAGTTCCATGAGACTCAGGCTCACAATGATGCCATCGAATATATTCCAGCCTGCTTGGAAGTAGTAATATGGGTCCAGAGCAATTAACTTCAGACACATCTCTGCAGTGAAGATTCCTGTGAATACCTGCACAGAGCCAGAACTGTTGTTAATTAAAAAAAAACAAAAGTACTTTTCCACCAGAAAGTCAAACCGTTCATGTTGCTTAACCGTTTCATTTCAGAAATCCGGGCCAAAAGCCACGCTGAACCAAGCTCTCGTGGAAAAATATGAACTGTTCCTTACCGTTCTTAGAACCGTTTAGGCCAACGTTGGAAAAGCGACTTAAGATTTTAGAGCAGCATAAGAGTTTGCTTCAACTTAGAAGTAAAATGACTACCAATAGTGTATTTGTGTGCTGCTTTTAAATAAAATAAAGGATAATAACAAATACTGTATTGCAGTAATGAGAATCTGGCATTCAGATCTTACCAGGTTCCCAACTGACAGCACATGGTTGAATCCTTCTGTCATGGGGTAGTGCTCCATAGCCATGAAGAGCGTGTTGAGAACAATGCAGATGGTTATGGCCAGGTCAACAAACGGATCCATCACGACCATGTTCACAATCTCCTTCACCTTCAGCCAGGCTGGACAGCAGTCCCAGATCAGGAAGCTGTTGGCAAATTTGTACCAACAAGGAGGGCACTTCTGCCTTGATTCCTCGAGTTCTGTGAAAGATCATAACATTTTGGCTTTCAAATACAATGTTGAATTGCAAAAAATGTTGAATGGCTATTACTAAGTATTATTTTATTAATAATACTAATTACTAATTGCACCCTAAGAAATAAAAAATAGAAGTAGTAGAAGTAGAAAAAAGAAGTACAATTATTAGTATTGATAGTATTGAGATACGCTATGCAAATTCCACAGACCAATGGCAATTCTTTGCCATTGGCTCGTTTTTGTACACTCGTAGTCAACAGGCTTTCTAAGCGAAACCTCATTCGTTGTTATCCAACGTAACTCGGAGTGACAACAAAAGGGAACTATTTCTGCCCATAAGGTTCATATTAGCACATTAAGGGTACATTTAGCACATTATCAGATAAGGTAAAATAGTGCACATTTAAGGACACTGCCAGAGTCAAACTAAAATACATAAAAAACACTCTGTCAGTGCATTTATTGAGAATTACCCGTTTCAATATTAGTGAATTGCATAACAAGATCAATTGCAATTTATCACAGAAAAATGCCAAATTATTTAGCTAATTTGTAATTTCCATTTGATATGACCCTGTTAATATGTAACCACTCTATCACGATACTGTGTGGAAATCTTTTTTGATTTTTAGATATATATTTTTCATGTTTTTTATTCTTTCTGAATAGGTTCCATTGGTGAAACTGGGATGCACAGCATAATGAATAATGCAATCATGTCATTACTGAAATTTACATATCGAAAATAAATATCAGTGTGAATGATTGAAATACAGACAAGCCTATGTATATAATATATATATATATATATATATATATATATATATATATATATACTGTATATATATAAGTCCTGGATTTTGCCGAAATAAATAGGGAAATTGATTTGTAAAAAAAAAAAAATGATATGACACTGTTTGTTGAAGAATTGAGGAAGTGAGATTTAGAGTGTGCATGTGACTGAATAGTAGATGAATATGTTGAGAGTGCATTTGCTCAGAGGTGCTAATTGCACTGGCATGTCAGCAGCTACATGACTTAAAGTCAGTGTTTAAATGTCAGTACATGAGTGGGGACAAAATGTAGAAATGTCTTGGTCCCTATGAAGAAAATATGTTTTTTGAAATAGAAAAAAATGCTGAAAGTCCCAATAAAACATAGAACCCCAACATGTGTGTGTGTGTGCATAGCTAGTATGCTAGTATGTAAAGTGTACTTGTGCATTTTTAATTGATTAGATATACAATGAAACATATAATATTACTGAAAACAGTGCAGTCCAAATCCTTTGCATTATTATTTGATGGGGTTAACTCTACAGAGGAATGAGTTCAAGACTCAAGACATCAAATAGGAGAGATCCAGTTTATGAATAAATGACTGTTTCTAAAATCATTCATAATCTATTAAAGACTCCTTCAAGAGTTTTATTTTGAAACCATAGTCGTAGTAATAGTCACTGTGAAGCCACTGTGAAGTCACTGTGAAAAGTCACTGTGAAGCTGCTTTGATACAATCTGTATTGTGAAAAGCGCTATATAAATAAATGTGACTTGACTTGACTTGACTTGACTTAATATTGTGCATGTCATCTAACCAAACATAAAAAACTGCATGTATGTCAAAGCACACTTTACATAACAACATATAAGTGAATGTGTGCTTATGTGTATGTGTGCATGTGTGTGTTTGTGAGTGTGTATGTAGTCTGTATGTGCATATGTGAGGTTAGTGCGTGTGTCAGACCTTCCATAGTATTTGTCAGAATGCTGGCCACACTCATAGCTCTTTTTCTGGCTACTGTTTCATCCAGGTAATCAGATGGATGGTGTGATCCTGAACGTTTTTTACGTGCCTCAGACTCAGTGGTCGTGCCCTAGAAAGAAAGAAAAAAAAAACACCATGAGGATTGAGCATAATATTGGTCACATATAAGTAGTTTCATTATGGGTCACATGTTTATGTTTGTTTATTTTAGTTGCTCCACCTCGGGTAATAAACGTCCGATTGGTGATGTTGGTACAGATGTCCCGCCCACCAGTGAGACCACTCCATTGCAATCAACTGTACAGTGCATTTTCCCATTGGCTGGTAGCATAATCCTGGGGGCAAGACTGCAGTGGCTGACAGTGGAGCTTCGTCTCTCAACACAGCGAGGTACAAAGAGCGATCCGCGGCGACTGTCACTATCCTCAAACGTGCTGTGCTCATCGTCCGCAAAATCATTCTCTGAGCCGAAGTCTCGCGCTCTACCACGAAAACTGAAAAGACTTGCACGGCTGTTCCTCCTCGGAGAGAAGAGAGATCCACGAATGCTCAGAAGAGACTGAAAAAGAGATCCAACACAAAGAGATTAGTAAATAACTAACAGCTTTTTTTTTTCTTTTTTTCTTTTTTTTTTACAAATTTTAATGATTATTTATGTCTGATAATAATGAGTAACTCATCACTAATCTCTGAAGGTTAATGGCTTGCTACTTTCCATCTCTAATATTGCAAAAATGTTATTATAAATATATAATATATTAAATATATTATATAGAAATATATTTGTTTATATATGATATATATATACATATATATAAAATATTATAAATAATAAAATTGAAATAATTTATAATTCAAAATTATATACACAAAATATATATTAAAAAAGGGACAAACCCTTCAATTCCACCCACAACTCCTGAAAATAAGTAGACATTAGAAGTTTTGATAATAATCAGACATAAAACAAAAATTGCTCTAAAATCTATTATCATTGTACCAAATTCCCTGTAGATTTGGTTGCATTTGTATCATCACCTGTTGCAAAAAAAATATATATATAAAAATGCATTCATTTTGTTTCTTAAGTTTATTTTTGTTATAATGTCACGTGTTCCTAATATGTCATATTCCATTGTAACTGCATTTTATTGTATATTTACACTGTGAAAAATGGTGTTGCAGATGTATGTTTTCCCTTATATAATAGACTATGGTGGATTGCATTAGTTATTACAGCTCAACCCCATTTACATCGACTTTAATTCATATCTGGATCATTTGTGAAGCATCTGTATAATACATCTGTGCCGCCTTTAGTTCACACCTGAGCCGTGTAATCCTCTGTGTACAAGTGCATTCCTGAACATTTTAATCAGCTAATATAAAAAAAATAATAATAATTCTGTCTCTCTACCCACCTAAACTCAGCAACTTGAAAAGCTGAGAATTATCCGAAGGACACAGTAACATTTATCAAACCATTTTTTCCACAATGCCACAAAAAAGTGGAAGTCACCTGATTTGGAGTGGAACATTTCTTCTCATATGAGAGTCGGTTGGCATCTATGGATAAGCGAAATCCAGACCGTCTGATACTGTCCTCTGAGGCGGACTTGTGAAACTTCTCCAGATCGGCTTTCTCTTCTTCCTCCCTTTGTTTTCTTTTCTTCCTCCTGTTCCTTCGCTCTTTAGCACTCTTGGAGCTGAGTCTGGACCCCCCAGAGGAGCTTTCCTCTGACAAGCCCCCCCTCTCGCCGCTGTACTCCCCACTCTCTGTTGCTGCTGCCGCGGCAACCTGCCAGCCAATTACAGCACAAGAACCGTTGTTAGGGGCAACCAGAGGTAGGCCAAGTTCAAGCGTACATACCAAAAGCAGAGACAAGAGATGGATAAACATTAGAGAAGGAGAGAAGATCGCTTTATGTGATCCGATTAAATTACAGGTACAGTATTAGACGCATTGTTGACCTTGCTGCTTTATTCATTCTCACTAATCCTAACCACTTCATTGTGTTTTTAACTTTCAATCAATCTATCTATGCATTCATCAATCCATCCATCCAGCACCATATAGAACACAGTCGCCATTTTGGAGTAAATCTTGCTCTTTTTGGTCTCTGTCTCTATTTCTCTCTTTCTGTCTTCCTCTTGTTTCTCTCTTTTTCATGTTTACTAGGGAAAAGGACACTCCCTCACTCTCTCTCATTATCTGTCGGTTTCCATGGCGACAGGACAGTGTTAGCCGCAGTGAGTGTGGTGCTGTGAAACTTCACAGATGACGAAGACATAGGATAAGATCAAAGATCAGGAAACTAGTATAAAATAATGACCAAAACAAAAATAATGAGAACAAATATTAACTGTAAATAAACTGTCTGTTGAAGTGAACGTATGTTTGTGCATTCTAACATGCTATTATGAGTTTGCGGGTGTTTGTTTGCTACCTGTGCCTCTTCTTGTTGTCTCTTTAGCTGTTCCAGCATGGCTTGAAACTCTTCTTCTTTCTGCTGGGCCTCTTCTATGGTGGCCTGGTTCTGCTCATCATATGCCATGGCCACCACAGCCAGGATGAGATTCACCAGATAAAAGGAGCCCAGGAAGATCACAAGAACAAAGAAGATCATATAGGGCTTTCCAGCTGCACGTAGGGTCTGTGAGAGACAGAACACACGTATACAAAATTATTGCTGTGCTGCTGGAGATTCAAAAAACAATGGTTTGGTATAATGCTTATATATATAAAAAAATGGGCTATATAGAAGGATGCTGGGTGTCTTTTCAAGCCTAGAGTTGGATACTGAGACAAGATGGGCAGTGATGGGATGTCTAAGTTGTACCTGCTGGTAGAGGTTTTCCCAGAAGTCTTGTGTCATGAGTCGGAAGAGTGAGAGGAAGGCCCAGCTGAACGTGTCAAAGCTTGTGTAGCCGTAGTCAGGATTACGCCCTGCTTTTATACATTTGAAACCCTCTGGGCACTGCCTGTAATCCCCACCAATTAGAAAAATTGTTCAGTATATTCAGTGAATAAGAGTAAGAAAACTGGTCCTAAGTAAGTACGAAAAAAAAAAAATCTAAAATAATTGAGTCATACTAACAATTTAAAATGCTAAAAAATGCAAAAAATAAAATAAAGATATCTACTAGAGCCAGACTGATATAGTTGAGTTGGTCACGATATATACATCGCTTGAATAACAATTAAAAGAACATCCCCATCATTTCTCTAAGTCACAAATTTTGTCATACTTATTTGAGTTATCATGTCCAGTTTTGCTGCTGTTAAATAAGCCGAGAGTGAAGCGGAATTAGCTAGTAATAATTACGTTACGTTGTTACAGTGTAGTTGACTGACTGTCCTTTTAAGTTTTGACAATGTGACTGAAGTATTTCTTTAATAGCGCGTGACAGTTATAACAATGAGAAGTATCATCTCTCCTAGGCCTGAAAATGTATGTTTTACAATTTGCAGTATCACGTAATCCATTGCTAAATTATGGCTCATCATAGACTAGCTAACCATAAAGCTAACTAATGCCACTATCATCAGTCTGTTCTGTTGTGACAATAAAAGAAACAAGTTTCTTTTTAAAATGCATTATCATATTATTTTAGTTAAAACTCATAAATAACTACAAACAATTAATGTTAGGGGAATCTGTTAATGTTTTGTTGCGCGTTTCTGAAATAAAAAAAAATATATATCGGCCAATATATCGGAATATCGGATTTTGAAACCAAAAAATATTTGTATCGATATCGGCCTTCAAAATCCTTTATCGGTCGGGCTCTAATATCCACCTTAAACAGACATCTCTGAATATTTTCTAGGTGTCAAAAAGGCTGAGAACCATTGCATTATATATGTTTAAACAACTAAAAAGGGAGGTATGTTACATAATTAGGAAAACCTGCAAAACGTTTCTTTGTTACAAAAATCTTTTCTATATTCTAATAACCATAAGGACATTTTTTATTTACCCCGCATCGCTTGAATTTCCACATAGCAAAGCATCTCTGCGGCCTGGGAGGTGATAATAATTTTCTAAAAGGGAAACAAGCATAAGATAAATGTCAAGATAAGATAAGAAGACAGAACGTATACACACAAAAAAGCCAGCATTTAAATCACACTTGCTGCTGGCCACATTCATCCACACACACACACACACACACACACACACACACACACACACACACACACACACACACACACACAACCATAAAAGTGCTTTAAGCACTAGATGACTCATTTTTCTTGGGCCAGTGAAGCACTCCTCACATCCACAAGAACGTCGAGTGTCAACAACTATCTCAATGAGACACACACACACATAGGAGAGAAAAAGCACACACATTCTTCACTTACTCTCATCACTAATGTACTCTGTCCAGTTAAAGGTGGAGTTGGGCAGCTCAAAGCCATTACTATAGTTCAGTGTGGTGAGGTTTTCAGTGACGTTGAACTCCGGCATCTTCACACACTTCTGCCGCAGGTTTCCCATGAAGAGCTGCAGTCCGATCAGAGCAAACACACTCAGACAGAACACCGTCAGGATCATCACGTCTGACAGCTTCTTCACAGACTGGATCAGAGCTCCGACGATGGTCTTCAGCCCTGAGGAACACGCAACGGTGGTCACACACACTGCGGATGCGCACAACAACTCAAACACAGTGTGAGTATGCCTACGTTACAACTACATACAGTATATGAAAAAGATCTAATGGCAACACTTTATAATAAGGTCTAATCTGTTAAATAGCGACTGTACATTAAATAACATTTACAACATTTATTAATCTAAGATAAAGAATGAAAAAATGAATAACAATAAACAATAGGGTATTTATACTGTAAATTACCATAAATATAAATACTGTAAAATATTGTTCATTGTCAGTTCATAATGCCTAATGCATTATATTATTTCAACAAATTGTACCTTATTGTTAAAGTGTTACTGTTTCTGTCATCCTTATATATATATATATATATATATATATATATATATATATATATTTCTTTACTGGAATGGTTCACCCAGAAACCCATTATTTATTCACTCTCATGTTATTCCAAACCTGTGTGCTGTTATTTTTGCTTCAAAGCACAAAAGAGGACATTTAAAAGATATTTCACATAGCTCTATTCAACTGACAGTTCATAGCAACCACAGCTGTCAATAGCCAAATATATATACAGTATATACTGTATACATATACTGCATTTTAAGCTGTCTGAAGTCATCTGATAGCTTTGTGTGATGAAAAAACTGAAAATCTCTGTTGATGTGTCAACATCAGATTTGGTGTCATCAAGAAAATCTTCTTGAGCGTACATTTAAATTAAGACTCAAATTCTGATATGTTCTTCATACATGCTATCTTTAAAAATAGCATACAAGTTTGGTTTGGAATAAGGGTTTGGAATAAGGTATGGAGATTGAATGGGTGGTAGGGGGGTGACAGAATTTTCATGTTTGGCTGAACTTTTCCTTGAAAATCTGGCAGTATAAAACGTAGTTCACTTAAAAAAAATTAAAAAAAAAAACTTTTTCTGATAATTTACTCACCCCCATGTCATCCAAGATGTCCACGTCTTTCTTTCTTCAGTCAAAAAGAAATTATGGTTTTTGATGAAAACAATCCAGGATTTTTCTTCATATAATTCACTTTACTGGGCGCCAAACAGTTCAAGGTCCAAAAGACAGTTTCAGTGCAAACTACAAACTGTTCAAAGGTCTTTAAACGATTCCAGACGATGAATAAGGGTCTTATCAAGCGAAACGATAGCTTGTTAAAAAAAAGAAAAAAGTTTAAGTTTTATAAGCTCAAAATTAACAAATCTTTTTCCGAGTCAATTTGTTCATTTTGTTCGTTGAATGAACCAAATAACTCAAAAAAAAAGATTCGTTCATTTTGATTAACGAGCTCGAACAGGAAAGTAACGAACGTGGCATCACAGAACAGAGTAAGGCGACCATTTGAACTTATAAAAACAGTTTTTTTTTTTAAATGAGCAATCGTTTCGCTTGATAAGACCCTTATTAATCGTCTGGAATCGTTTAAAGCCCTTTTTTAGTCCTTTGGACCTTGAACCGTTTGGTGCCCAATAAAGTGCAGAGAAAAATCCTGGAACGTTTTCATCAAAAACATGAAGAAAGAATGACATGGACATCTTGGATGACATGATGGTGAGTAAATTATCAGCAAAAGTTTTTTTTTTTTAAAGTGAACTACTCCTTTAAGTACAATTTTGACATTACAGTTACTTTAATCTTTTCTTTGGACTAGGATAACAATACAAATCTAGTAAAACATTCCGCTTTTGATATTGTAAATTAGTAAAAAAAAAAATGTTTGTGATATTGCGTATTATCAACATTTAAGCATGCAGTGTAGGACAGTGAGTGAAACTGTAGCATGTGCGTGTGTGCATGTCTGTGCTTCACAAACACACACACACAGCACGGGACATAGCGAACACGGCCGACGATGCGCATGCACATAGAACTCAAACAGCAGACACAGGAGAAGAGAAGAGTAAAGGGTCTCAAGTTCTCTATCTCAGACTATATAGGCTTCAGCAATGTCTCATGCAGAAAAACAAACAAAGAAACAACACAACTCAAAAAAATGCCCAGTTGTCTATTTCCCAAGGCGTGATGGGAGACCTTTCCCAAGGCGTGATGGTCTTAGGGAAATAACAGAGCAGAGCCCGGCAAAAGGGATATAAGGAAAACTACAGAATGTGTTTTTAAAAAGCCTGGAATCCCGTTTTTACACCCGAGCGGATTCCTGCTTTCTCTGACCGCTCGGAGCGACAGAATGAGAGAGAGAGGCCAGCGGAGGAGGGGATGGAGTGAGCGAGAGCTCAGATGAAGAGAGAGGCAGCCTGTGAGCTAGCCCTCACCTGGAATCACTGATATAGTTTTGAGTGCTCGTAAAACCCTGAAGGTTCTCAGTGCTGAGACATTGCCCAGATCCACAAATTCTGTTACATATCTGTAGGGAGGGGGAGGGAGGAGGGAGAGGGGGTCACACGCGCACGCACAAACACACACACGCACACGTGTTAGGACAGGACAGGGCAGCAGAGGGAAACGTCACACAGAGACACACACCTGACTGACAACCGTGTTTACGCGCACACGCATGCGCACGTCTATACACACACACACGCACACGCACACGTACATCCCTTACCTGGGATGACTGAGATAGTTTTCAAAGCTCTGAGCACTCTGAAAGTGCGGAGAGCTGACACATTGCCTAGGTTTACAAACTCAGTTACATACCTGTAGAATCAAATAGAGAGTTAACACAAGCGCGCACACACACACACGCCGACACACCAGCTCAAACTCACACAACTGCAACCGACATGGATTCACCAGCTTTCCTTCATTAAAACTATCTGAGTAAACTCTCATTAACAGTTCAGGGAAAACAGTGGACATTCTCATTTCTCGTATGTTTTTAATACAAAATAGAGCTGCAGGATTAATTGTTAAAAGATCCCGATCTCGATTCAAACATCCACGCAATCTCATTTCTAAATGATAACAATTCGTATAGAAATTACGATCACAACCTGAACATTCAAATCTGATTATCACATTCAAATTCAAATTATCACAGAATTCAAATTATCACAAAATTCAAATTATCACAGAATTCAAATTATCACAAAATACAAATTATCATAGAATTACTGAGATAAAAAAGTTGATCTCCTTTTGAAAGTAACTTGCTGCTTCAAATAAATATCACCAGTAGGTGGCAACAAGTGACAAAAATGTACTTGTCATTGAATCATTCATTCTAGAGATATTTTTCAAAAAAAAAAAAAAAAAAAAAACGCTGATTCATCCAGTAATTAAACAAGTGAAGTCTGAGTGAGTCTTTGAATCATTCATTCAAAATAATTTTTTAAAAACAATAATTCAATCAAATTAATTCATTTATAACTTAGGCTAGATATTTTTTTAAATATATAATAAACCTCTGGTAAATTACTTGATATTTTGTTTGGTTTTCTATTCAAAAGCATGGCCAAATCGTTGATCTCTATTTTCAACAAAAAATCTGTGATTCTCAATTTATCCAGAATCGAGCAGCTCGGATGCAAAATAATATGCATCAGCCGTCCTCAGAAATACTCACGCCATCATAATGACACTGAAATCCAGCCAGTTCCAGGGGTCTCGCAGGAAAGTGAACTTCCCCACGCAGAAGCCCCGCGCCAGGATCTTAATCAGGGACTCGAAGGTGTAGATCCCTGTGAACGTGTACCTGAATGCACAAAACAAAACTTCACCAACATAGTTCAAAAAAGTAAGAACTACAGTATGAAATTGTTAAAGACCCCATGTAATGATTTGTCAAATGCTATTTTGACGAATTTCCTATGAAAAAGAACATTGGGCCAAGAAATACTGATAGACTTACGTACGATTTTTACAACTCTTAGAACTTTTTTCATGAAACAAAAAAGAGAAATGTCTAAAGGCCGATTCACACTGCACCGACAGATGCCAGTCAGATTACAGTATGTCATTTGTCAGACGTTTCAAGACCCGACAAACGCAGAATTAACGTGTTCAGTCAAAAGTGCTGACCAACGCCATCAGACATCGACACGGGTAACATACAGATCTGACAAACCCCGACAAAGTCTCTATTGCCTTCTGTAGGTTTAGTATGAATTTGCCTTAAAGGGATAGTTCACCCAAAAATGTCAAAAACTATCCCTTTAAGAAGAGAATTAAAGCTACACTGTATGATTTTTACCCCCATCTAGCGATGAAAAGGTATATGACCATCCAGTGAATATTAGTTTCTGTTCCTCTCAATTCAGATTTCGTTTTAACTCCTACGGTGGCCAATGTAGTCCAAGATTAACATGGCTTCCAGTGCGACCTCGTTCATGAGTGTTAACTCAAACATAAACGCGAAAGGCGAAGCTTGAATTAACGGGTATGTCCCTCTTTGGCTAATGTACTTTTCAAGATGGAGGGGCAACATGGCGACCGACATTAGAACCCCTTACCCGTATGTATTTTCAATGGCATATTATACACTCACGAGAATACTTTATTACTTGAACGAAGTAAATATACATTAATGAGCACATATATTTTTGAAAGAACTAAGTGTTTTAAGCTAAGAATAAACTAAAAGAGTAACACAGTGTAGCTTTAAGTACATCAAAAACATAAGGGTTCATGCACACAAAACACATTTTTGCAGTTAAAAGCAATTTTTAAAAAAATGCAAGGACTAGAGGCATGTTTTTTAAAAGATGAACTTATAATTTTAACCTGAGCTGCACGTTTAGAATGGTGAGTCATGCGTGTTACTGTACAAAAGATGCTAGACGCAACAGTCAACGAGTCTGTCTAGCATAGAGGTGCCCAAACTTTTCAAAACGAAGGGCCAAAAATCTCACTCGATTGAGGTCTGGGGCCGAAAGTTAAATTTACATTATATCAAACTGTTATACTAAATTTAAAATGGTAAAAGGTTTAAAATTTAAAACAAATTTAAAACCTTGGTTCTCCTCATTTATAATTTTTATAATTTAAAACATTAAGCAATCAACTTATCTAACCCATTTATGTTTTCAGAGTTTTATAGTGCAATGAAACGTTATTGCAGATTTTAATGATGTTTTAGAAGACAAGAATTTTGAACATTTAAAGGGATACTCCACTTTTTTGGAAATAGGTTCATTTTACAACTCCCCCATGCAGAGTTAAAATGGGGGAGTGGTAAAATGAGCCTATTCGCATAATATATCGCAACTGCATGGGGGCGAAAAAAAAATAATCTTTATTAAAAAATGATGCACACATTAATGGATAATAATGCAGAAATCCAAATTTGGTAGAATGATTTTTCTTAATTTAACATTTGTTTCCTCAATCTCGCATTTTTCGCGTTTTGTTGTAGCAGCGATTCGATGTAACAATGCACATAAACGATTACTACATTCCATAATCAACTTTCATTATCAGATGGATGTTTGATTTAATGAGTATAACTCAAAAACTGGTTAAGTGAAATATTGTACCATGAGATTCGTTCGAAAAATTCAACTCACTGACTCAATGATCTTGTCACAGCAGTTCTTGAGTCAACAACTCACTAGAGGAGAAGATTACCAATGAATAATGACTTTATTATTTTATTTTTTAGTTTTCTATTTTCAGTCACTTTCAGTCATAAGTTATTGTATGGCTTTAGAAAACCTGGAATATATATTATATTTAAAGCCTTTAGAACACTTAAAAACTTTTCTTTTCCATTGTTAGTCAAAAACAGATGGTATATATATATATATATATATATATATATATAAATTAGGGGGATATGACACATCTTACAGATCATTTTATTAACCAAATATCTGCCCATACAAGTGCATAGAAGATCATCAATATGTTTAGTTGATTGCTCCAGAATACTGATAATGTTGTCGACATTAAGGAGTACACTAGGACAGAGATGGTCAACAGAAATTGACAAAAATCCACAAAATCCACAAAATTTGATCTATTGGGGTTCTTAACAAATGTTAATCAGTTTAGACTGTAAAAATCTATGCACAAGATGTGACTTACTCTACGTTCTTGGCCCAGTCCGGGGGATTGCTGAGGGTCATGAAGGCGCAGTTGGTCAAGATTGTGCACATGATCACAAAACTGAACAGCGTAAGCAGAGGTCAAGGAATATACACAAAGAAAACACACACAAACACAACCAACCAACCAAATCTCGGCCTCAAATGACATAGCCACAAGATTTAAAAGGAGAACTCCGGCGCAAAATGAACCTTTGGTCTAATAAAACATCGATACCTAGTCAACCGTTCTATGAGATTTTTTTTCATGATAATCGAATGTAAAGAGTTTTATCTCTAAAAACTGTTAGCGTATAATGCTAGTAATGGGGGCATTAACTAAGTAAAAAGAAATCGCTAGTTTATACCACTAACAAGGCTCAAAATAGACCCACACTAACACAGGAGGTTCCATAAATGCAAAACGAAGCATTGAGAACTCAATACATTCGATTATCATGAAAACAAATCTCAGAGAACGATTGACTAGGTCCCGATGTTTTATTAGACCAAAGGTTCATTTTGCGCCGGACTTCTCCTTTAATGCCTATGGGAAAAAATGAATCCCTGGATTTGCCAAAGTTTGCCAAATATTTGAAAGATATCAAAAGTTATGTTTGAGGCTTTTAGTAGTAAACAAAATAAATGTACAGAAGCAGAACTCTATATTCTGTGGTATGTGCAATATCACTAAAAAGGTTGGAGTCAGTAAAATTGATTTTTTACTAAATTCATACTTTCCGTTCGGCAAGGATGCATTAAATTCAGCTAAAGTGACAGTGAATACTTTTAAATACTTTTAAATTGTCACAAAATGCATCAATTGTTTGATCTATTAATCAAAGAATCTTTGGGGGAAAATGGTATCAGTTTCCAAAGAAATTTTAAGCAGCTGTTTTCAACATTGATAATAAAAAGACTGGTTTCTTGAACAGTAAATCAGCATTATAATCATTACTTATAATGACACTGAAGACTGATGCTGAAAATTCAGCGTTGCCATCACATGAATAAATAACAATGTAATGTATATTAAAATAGAACACTGTTATTTTAAATTGTAAAAATATTTCACGATTTTTTACAAAATGTTTTTACAGTTTTTTGAAAAACAATCTAATGAATCCAGTCTTGGTGAGAATAAGACTGACAAAATTTCTCTGAGCCCAAACTTTTGAACTGTACAGGTAAAAACAAAACGAATTTTGTTTGTTTCCTTTACACGTTGGTCAGATTGTCAGATGTTGGTTCCTTCTAAGCGAGATGTCACAATAAAAAAATTCTGTGTCACGTGCAGACCGTTTTGGTTTTGTTTTCTGTCACATACTGTGGCTGTAATGAATGCACAAAGACAAAAGAATAAGAATACAAAATAAACAGTCTTTTAACAAATTTCACAGGAAAACCCAGGTGCAAAAATCCACAACCATGTTACACACCGACAAGACCACACAATGGAACACAGTAAACTGAGGGCTTAAATACACAGGGGATGATTAACTGAAACAGAACAGGTGTTACTGTAACTAATTAAGAACCAGGGTAATGAACTCACAAATCAGACAGGAAGAAAACACAGAGAAAATGAAACTAAAACAGGCAAGTGACAGTCTGGCTATACAAGACTAAAGCCCTGTTCACACCAGGAACCATAATTATAAAGATAACGATAACGATAAAAAAACGGTCCCATTTATTATTAAGTGGCTTTAAGTACTATATACTTACATTGAAATTAATAATTTGATACAATGGACTTATTGTGTACATACTGTACATGTTTTTACATTGTACTTATATTTTAAAAATACCAGCATGTAATTACAGCTACGTATAATTACTTTATGTAATTACATTTGTAATTACAGAGTTGACCCTCCCCTCACACCTTAACCTACCCTTAAACTGACCATACCACCACACCTGACCCTAACCTTACCCGTATCACACCTCAATAGCAGCAAATGTGTTTTACAATACAACATCCACACAATAATACATTGTACTTATTGTTCGATCTAAGTACATAGTACGTAAAGCCACTTAATATAAGGTGGGACCAGAAAAAACTTCTAAAAATCTTTCCTAATATATAAGAGAATACCAGTGTCCACACCACAACTATAATGATAAAGGCAAAGAAAAACAATATTATTTGTCTTCATTTTCAGAATGTTTTTTTTCCAGCTGATAAACGGTAAAAAGAATGACAATTGTGCCAGACACCAGAGCAGACAACATATCTGTAATGTGTGTATCTCATCCGCTGATATGGAAGCTAATGCATGGTAGTTGTCATAATAGTTATCTATAACCTGTTCAGATGCTTCCATACATCCATTCAGCTGATAAAGGATATGAATGCACCAGGACCTTGATGGAGATTCTCCTCAATGGATTGAAAGGGCTCAAAATATACAAGGCCGGCGTAGCATTAAAGCGGAATATGGCCTTCCCACGATTCAATACTATAAAGGTCTGAAGCAGAGAAAAACGGATTGTGGTTACAGTGCACGTTCTGTGACAATCTCTTTTCAAATCTGTTATATAACAGAATGATACACATTCTGACACCAGACTAAATTCCTGTTGACTATAAATGCAAATAACAAGCAACCAAAAGCTAAATGTTTTCCATTAAAAAAAAAAAAAATCTTCCTTCACATACTTTTTGGTTGCTGTAGTAGCTGTCCAGATCCTCCAGCGGGACGGACACCATATTGGGTGGAATGTCTCCGTAGATGAAGGGCAGGGATTTCCCCGCCTCCAAATCGCTGTTGGGTTTGGGCCCGTTTTCGTCATCATCATCAGGCCGCCTCTCGACTTTGGGCCGTTGGGCCGCCTCCTCTGCGATGCGGCGCTCGATAGCAGCGAGAGACTCGGGCACGAAGGGCCGGAAGCTGTCAGGTCCGGGTGGAACGAGCAGCTGAGCAGCCATATTGACATCCTGCTCTGGTAGCTGCACCAGCTAATCTCCGGTCACTCTGGGAGCTGAAGGAAGGAAATCACACGTTCAATACTGTGTTCAATCTGTGGCAGGTTCAAATATGAAATTAACCAACGTCAGTTTATTTACAGAACAATCAGCATCACTCTGGAGACTCGAAAGAAGAATTCAGAATTATTACTAATAAAGAGGCTGTTCATATTCAAGCAGTGGCATTAGATGCAGCTTGCTTGAGTGTGTGTGTGTGTGTGTGTGTGTGTGTGCATGCATTTACAGAATTGGATGGTTGTACCAGCTCTGTATGTTACAGTAGGGCAGCAATGCCTGCGGGTCACCAGGCATAAATAGCCCGTCTGGCGTTCTGCCCTGAGAGCTGTGGCCAGACCTGTGAGCGCCAAACTGGGCATGTACTCAGATCAAATCAGCTACAGACCCAGGGGCTTCATGAACCTTATGAATCCCCCCTACCCTTTAAGGTTCACTGGCTCAGAGAATAGTGACAAATTGTAAGATATGGGGGATAAAAAGAAGAAAGAGAAAGCAAGAGGGGGAGCAAGAGATGACTAATAATTGCAAGTTTGGGGTCAGTAAAAACATTTTTTTAAATACATGATCTAAGGATTAATGCGACCATAAATCTGTGTTCTTTGTTTTTATATAGTTTAATTATACCATCGTTTATTCATGTTATTATCATTTGATTTACTGTAATTGAATCATTTTATTATTGCTATTCATAATTGTATGTTTTTATATTTCTTATTATTTCTTTTCTATTACTGTTTAATCAAATGATTGTGTGTTTTTAGGGATTTTTTTTCTTCATGAAGAGATAAACTCTCCCATTTCAAGGTTTTTAACATCACTGGATGATGTTTTGAAGCAGTAGTTTTACTTTATTTTTCCCTTGGTGTAATAACACATTGTACTGGTCAGACAAAGTCTGAGACATTCATAGAAACATTCGCAATTAAGATTATTCAATAAACTCTGCTTTTTTATTGCTGTTTTATTATTATCACGTCATGCTCTTCTCTGGCTTTCTCAGTCAAACTCTTTGGGGTACTAGGGTATCAAAATCGACAAGACTTTCTGTTAACGGGTCTTTTACTGGTTTTGGACACCAGACAAAACGGAAATCTTTTGACCAGATCTCGGCGTCTGTCGTCAGATTTGACATTTAGAATACATCCAATCTAACAAGAATGCATTAAATTGATCAAAAGTGACAGTAAAGAGTAGGACAGTTCTTTTGCCGAATGCTGACGATTTCAGCTTTGCCACCACAGGAATAAGTTATATATTTGAATATATTAAAACAGTTATTTTAAATTGTAATACTATTTCAGAAAATTACTGTTTTACTAATTTTACTAATTTTACTAAATTTACTATTTTACTAATCATTTACTAATTACTATTACTGTATTTTTGATCAAATAAATGCAGCCTTTGTGAGCATAAGAGACCTCTTCCAAAAAAAAAAACTTTTTAAAAGTCTTACTGACCCCAAACTTTTGAATGATAGAGCATGTAATAATGTCGCTAGAGAAAGAACCCACATTTTATTACACAGCTATCTAAAGTTATTGATTCTGACTGGTCAGTCACAGAATTCCTCGGTGAAATATTGTTTTATAATAAATACTAACTGTACTTTATAATTGACCGACTGTATGAATTTCCTACACTGCATGGTTTAAATTTCCTTTTTTCTTATATTTTAAGGACATTTATTAACTGTTTAACACACTTTATGTCACATTACTAACATTGGAATTCAAAATCCAGTTTGGGTGATAAAAACATTCCTGTGAGTGGCACCGGAGCATGCATCTGGCTGTCTATGGATATAAGACAACTGAAAAATGAAGCCCAGATTCTTGATAAAGTTTCAAAAACATGTTAAAGATGCCATAATTGCATCCCCATTTGCATCTATACATTTAGCAGTTAATCATTTCAGTTCAGAGAATATATATAAATATATATATATATATATATTAGGGCTGTCAAACGATTAATCGCGATTAATCGCATTCAAAATAAAAGTTTGTGTTTACGTAATATATGTGGGCGTAGTGTGTATAATTATTTTGTATATATAAATACACACACATGCATGTATATATTTAAGAAAAATCTGAAAGTATATACTTTATATATATTTATATATAATTAATATTATGTATAAATATAAATATTTGATATATTAAGAACACATTTTTCTTAAATATATACATATTAAATATATACATATATACATAAATACACACACATGCATGTATATATTTAAGAAAAATCTGAAAGTATATACTTTATATATATATTTATATATAATTAATATTATGTATAAATATAAATATTTGATATATTAAGAACACATTTTTCTTAAATATATACATGCATGTGTGTGTATTTATATATACAAAATAATTATACACACTACGCCCACATATATTATGTAAACACAAACTTTTATTTTGGATGCGATTAATCGCGATTAATTGTTTGACAGCCCTAATATATATATAATCATTAATTGTTTTATTTAATATGCAATAGTAGTTTCTAGAATTCTCTAGAACTATGATTTCTTTCACACAAAAAAACAGTTGACACTGTTCCAAACCACCCACAATGCAAACCTCTGAGTCCTCATCCAACTAGAAAGGCATAGTTGCAAAATATACATTTGACCAAGCAAACTCAAAAACCAGAAGCACGAAAAATCTTTTAGCTCACCAGATCCTGCATAGATCATGCACTTTTAATGAATGAAGATAAAAACAGAGATAAAAAATGCATTTATTATACTGTGACCAAATAAAATATGTTATGCCTTCTCTTCCCTTTTGCACAAATAACTACCACACTAAAAAGCAAGGTGAAAAAACTGTTTGAGATATTTTAGAACAAACATCATTATACAAATAATCGTAAGCATTACGATTAATAATAAACAAATAATCGTAGTATTGCTTCGTTCGTAAGTATTGCCTAAAATAAAGCAATACTTACGAACGAAGGTACTAATAAAATCAGTAAAAGCATAGATTTAGTTTCTTGGTACAAGTTTCAGTTGTCTGCATTGAAAGGTGCTATTAATTCCCGCTGACAATGTTTTCTAGTCAAAATAATATTCCAGGGTGCCATCACCTGCTCTGGGCCAGATTTCAGTTCGCAACTGTGACTAATATTCGTCAAGCAATTGTTTGCGCGCGTATGGGTCTGTGAGTGAGCACTATGAGTTGTCTCTATCTACCGTCACCCAGCCAGTTCAGCCTGTTCCCTCTGAGGACAAAGTAAAAAACAACTCTCTCACCCATGTGTCCACCCACCCAAACACTCATCCAATGATCCACTTATTTAACCCCCCTCCAAAAAATGAGCTAACTCTCTGGAGTGCCATTACTCCCAGCCCTGTCTCCAGGGTCAAAGTAAACCTCAGAGAGGAGATTGGCACAATTTAAGTATACAGTAGGCTATACTACTCACAATTTTGATGAGCTGTCAAAAAACAAACACTGAGAAATTTAGGAAGCCACTCTGGTGGTATCATAATAAAACTACATGTAACATCATAATAAAGAAACATGGCTGACTACCAATGGACATTAGTTTAAAATATATCACCTCAGTGGATCCTACATGATACTCCAGTTAAGATACTGAAAGATTTTGACAGTTTGTCACAGACAAGGTGGATTAAGATATTCCAGGCCGACTCTGTGTGTCAGAATTTCCCCTCAAACCATGACAGTCATGTATACATATTTAGACACTGTATGTGTTATAAAGACTGTATGTATATGATTTCTGACAGATGGGGGTGGGGAGTGACCTTCCGCACTACCTCACACTAAACTCAAACAAAACACCAAAAAGTCTACTAACGAAGCCGTTAGTCCATACAAGGCTGTGTTGCTGATTTCTATTTAAGAATGTGCCACTTTTACCTCAAATGTGCGTTAAAATGGTTCTGCTTCGTCGAGGATAATAGAAATTCGAAACAGCTGCTCTCCATGGTGCTGAAACACAGGTGCGCGCGCTTCCGCGTTGGGCTCAGTTCAGGTCATCCGCCACGCGCTCCCTCCACCGCCGTCATATTCGCGTGCTGTTCTTAATGATAGTTTGACTCTTACGTGTTGAGCACGGGTGATTCGGAGGTTAATAATAGCAAATTTCATCGGGGTTAATAATAGAAGATTTCCTCTAGCATTAGGCAATACAAGCCATTAAAATGCGAATTAAATTTTAAAAGATCGAAAACTCATTTCTAAGAGTTTTTGGCCTGTTTTAATGAATGGTTCGTTCGTTTGGAATTCACTGATTGGTTTATATTATAGGCTAATACAAAATAAATGTCGCAAGTAACGTTCAAAATGGACTGGCATTCATTTTAGATTTTTTTTATAGCTTATGTGTTTCAACAAGTCAAACTGTACCTCTCAAGAACCACAATAAACAACGGTTTTAATCGAAAGCTGATGTACTTTTTTGTCCTGAATTGTGACAGAAGCCCAAGGTGAGCTTGAAGGCCCTACCTTTATAGATGAGGATTCATCTCGAGCGCAGGGGCGAAGCAGCTGTCGCCATGTTGACGTCTCCGTTTATTTCCATTCCACAGGCTCGAGGTCCACCCAAAACATGACTGTTACGTAGACTACCATTTACACGGCCATTTCTAGATCTTTATCTAAAAAAAACAAAGCCCGCCTGGGGCTACAACAGATCTACATTTCCGACCCTGACTGAAGAACCGAGATTGATGTAATTCCACGTAACGAGAAACCCATCCAAAGGGTTAAACGGTGTCTAGGCGACAGAGAAACCGTATCTGGGTGTGCCTTTTTTTCACTGATCAAAAAAGTCCAACATAAACGAGTTTCGGAGGCATAAAGGTTCGCATTAACACGGCAAATTGGCCATAATGGTGTTTTCGGATTGTGTTTTTCACCCCCTTCTCGTGTACAGCCAGTGTGCGACTGTGGGTGGGTGTGGATATCTGAGGGAAGGAGGGGGTCGGTCGCGTTTGCTCCTCTTTTCAATGACAATCATTATCAATATAATTAATGCGTTTTGTGGGAATGGAAAGACTTGTGAAATCCTCAAAACAAGAGTTATTATACTATTAAGCTTTAAACAGTCAACTGCAGTCCTTCGCTTGAGCACCACCTCCCCAATTTTGATAGATCAGCCAAATTCAGCAGCACCATCATCATCTCCATAGGCAACCAGCGGAGAGAAACCCAAACATCTGTCCAGTTTTCCTACATTCACAAATCCTCTGATATGGCTAATAGCGATAATGCCACAGATCCAAATCCCGTTAAAACTCATCATATGTGCCTGGATGATCCCAATTACAGCGCAAACATATGCCTCATCCTCTATAATCTTTATATGGATACGATTAATGTTTGTGCTTCACGTCATTTAATCAAAATCCCACTGTGTTATATCAGCCAGAGGGTGACCTTTAAATGAGTGACTCGTCATATTATTCTTCTGAACATTACGTCCTAATCACCAACTGTATTTGTGTGAGGTAAATAGCCCATAGGCCTATTTATAACAGCCATACATTAACATTTACACGATCCTTCTCGCAATTGTATATGCTGATTTGTTAGGCAAAAATATGATTATTATTTGCCAGGCCATTCTAGACGTTTCTGAATTGATCTTTTACTTACCATAACGATGCCTGTCAGGCTCGAACCTGGATGACAGTGGGTTCCAATGACTGCAGTTTAGCCGTTCGTTCCTTCTATTGTGTTTTTCCTCCCACTAAAACGCGGTTGTTGTCAAACAGATTGAAAAGATGGGGCGATGTTTTTATCCATTGAAAGGCGCTCTCAGCTGTCGTTCGTCTCCCCAAATATCACGGCGGATAGTCGCTTCCGGTTATCGGTATCTTGGGTGGTGGGAGTGACGCGTGCGCGAGCCTCACGACTCGACTCCAGACTCCGAGTCAATGCACAGCTCGAGCCAGAACCTGCACGTGAGGCCACGGTCGACGACACGGAGGTTGCACAGAGGACAAATATCTACCTATGTGAAGCGGTTTACTTATCATTTATGTACTTTGCTTTTCACATTATTGTTGTTTATTGAAATGCTTTATGTTTCACCCTTTTGCTGAAGGGTAGGCCTATTTAAATGGCAAGTTGGCACTTTTTTCGTGGCCAAAAGTACAGTAGGCTACAAGCCTTTTATGTGCCTATGCATAAATTGACTTCATAAATACCCTGCAAATATTCACTGGATTAAAAGTGTGATAACTAACCCTGGCATTCCCTGTGATTTTCTTTTCTTTTCTTTCTTTTTTTTTTTTTTTGCTTGAAATATCAACACAACTGTCCAATAGTATAATTTACTTTTATTCAAAGACTATCAGATGTTACTTTTTGTTTGATTTGCTTAAGTTAAAATTGTACTGTTATACAAATGTTTTGATAAGATGTGACGATAATTCAAATCCTTTGCAGATATTACAAAAGCTTTATAATGCACTATGTCTAAATCTGTAGGCCTATCTTCTATATACTTTTACTCTTTTTTATTTTATATTGTGTCTGTGTTGTCTGTATGTAATTAGCCTGCTCTCAGAATATTTTTATCTCACGGTTCGATTCAAATAACTAATAAACACAATACCCAGACTCAGAGAGGACAAGCAGATACATGTTAACAATGACATTTATTGTGCAGAAGCAGATCAAACAGGTGAGGGCTGAGATTAAGCACGTGCCCACAGAATAAATCACAGTCTTTGTCTTTAGCAGTGTGTGTGACAGCAGGATGGAAAGATGGATTGCACACCTTGTTTGGGTAGTGGCAAGTTGGCAGGTATCTTCAGGACTGAACCTATCATTTATGTGGTTCACATAATATTTCGAGTTTCTGTTGATTAAACCAATCTCCCTCATTGTATTAATTTTTTTTTTCATTTCAATGAACTCTTTTTTTTAAACCAACAATATTTTTTGGTCAAACAAAACCAGACAATGTGTGTATTCAAGGTGTGTGCTTTTATCAGTGCAGGTGATGAGGTAATGCTCAGTGACATGTTCGGGTGATGGCTGAATGAGTGCAGGTGAGAACCAGGAGGGATGCTGGGAAATGTAGTCTAGAGTGTGAATGAGGGAGAGTAGCAGTGGAGAAGGACCAGAGCATTCATAACATGAATTGATTTCATTGTTGTTGTTTTTTCTAAATTACCTAAAACGTACTATAAAACAATGTACCACATTTAAATGAACCACACAAGAAAAAAAATCTTCTCTCTATAGGGACAAAAAGCTTTAGACAGTATCAAAAGATGACTTGTACATTTCTCAGACTTTCACTACATTCACTTTCAAATATCCAGGACTTTACAGGTTTAGTAAATATCAGAGGTTTTTATTTCTCAAATCCTTGAATTCACCAGACACGGTCAAAATGAATAATCTTTATCCATGCTTGAAAGAGGTTGCTGTCGTACACCTGACCTGAGGCATGGGAGAGGCACGCTGCTCCAAACAATACACTTGCGCCCCCTGCTGGCGAAGGAGGGGAATGGTGGCGCTTCTTATGACACCTTCCCAGCTTTAATTGCTAAGAAACTTATTGGATTCTCTTCTTGTTCATTAAATGTTTAATATGGATGGGTGCACTGGTAAATTCCTATGGTCTCAGTCGTAAAAATAAACACTCAGAAAAGAAGAGTGCATTAGTCTACCGCACAGCTCTGTGCTGTGCCAGCGCGTCGCGCCTCCGCAGGGCTCGTTGTGATGCATGACGCATCGCCCTGGTTTTGACATTCACTGAGCTTCCCTCATTAAGCACTCTCGCCCGCGGGTTGTCATCGAGGCATGGGGCGAACTGAAGGATCACCAGTCCGCCGAGCGGACAGGACACGGCTGAACTCCCTCAAAGGAGCAGCTGCTGTGACACAACTGTTTACCCTGTCGAACGTATGAACAAACCGATACGTTCAGTGAAAGGTCCCACATTTAGGCCATAAGGTGAAGACGTTTTACGTTTAATCCCGTTCCCATATATGGGGCACTAAATTGTTTTAGTTGTAATAAAATTATCTAGTGTTTCTGGACGAGAAAATAAAAGTTCTCCATTTGTAATCCTGCATTTTATTTTTTATTACTGTTTAAAGTCGGCAATAGTTCTTTCCTTGCGTAGTCATATTTTGATCATCAGTGATGAGGCTTCGCGGAAGAATCATCACGTGCTTCCGGCTAGACCAATGAGGTGGCTGCTTTTTTGGGATGACAGGTAAACATTAGTTAATATGTCTGCGCCCCTTAGGCCATAAGGTGAAGACGTTTTACGTTTAATCCCGTTCCCATATATGGGGCACTAAATTGTTTTAGTTGTAATAAAATTATCTAGTGTTTCTGGACGAGAAAATAAAAGTTCTCCATTTGTAATCCTGCAGTTTATTTTTTATTACTGTTTAAAGTCGGCAATAGTTCTTTGCTTGCGTAGTCATATTTTGATCATCAGGGATGAGGCTTCGCGGAAGAATCATCACGTGCTTCCGGCTAGACCAATGAGGTGGCTGCTTTTTTGGGATGACAGGTAAACATTAGTTAATATGTCTGCGCCTCTTAGGCCATAAGGTGAAGACGTTTTACGTTTAATCCCGTTCCCATATATGGGGCACTAAATTGTTTTAGTTGTAATAAAATTATCTAGTGTTTCTGGACGAGAAAATAAAAGTTCTCCATTTGTAATCCTGCAGTTTATTTTTTATTACTGTTTAAAGTCGGCAATAGTTCTTTCCTTGCGTAGTCATATTTTGATCATCAGTGATGAGGCTTCGCGGAAGAATCATCACGTGCTTCCGGCTAGACCAATGAGGTGGCTGCTTTTTTGGGACGACAGGTAAACATTAGTTAATATGTCTGCGCCCCTTAGGCCATAAGGTGAAGACGTTTTACGTTTAATCCCGTTCCCATATATGGGGCACTAAATTGTTTTAGTTGTAATAAAATTATCTAGTGTTTCTGGACGAGAAAATAAAAGTTCTCCATTTGTAATCCTGCAGTTTATTTTTTATTACTGTTTAAAGTCGGCAATAGTTCTTTCCTTGCGTAGTCATATTTTGATCATCAGTGATGAGGCTTCGCGGAAAAATCATCACGTGCTTCCGGCTAGACCAATGAGGTGGCTGCTTTTTTGGGACGACAGGTAAACATTAGTTAATATGTCTGCGCCCCTTAGGCCATAAGGTGAAGACGTTTTACGTTTAATCCCGTTCCCATATATGGGGCACTAAATTGTTTTAGTTGTAATAAAATTATCTAGTGTTTCTGGACGAGAAAATAAAAGTTCTCCATTTGTAATCCTGCAGTTTATTTTTTATTACTGTTTAAAGTCGGCAATAGTTCTTTCCTTGCGTAGTCATATTTTGATCATCAGTGATGAGGCTTCGCGGAAGAATCATCACGTGCTTCCGGCTAGACCAATGAGGTGGCTGCTTTTTTGGGACGACAGGTAAACATTAGTTAATATGTCTGCGCCCCTTAGGCCATAAGGTGAAGACGTTTTACGTTTAATCCCGTTCCCATATATGGGGCACTAAATTGTTTTAGTTGTAATAAAATTATCTAGTGTTTCTGGACGAGAAAATAAAAGTTCTCCATTTGTAATCCTGCAGTTTATTTTTTATTACTGTTTAAAGTCGGCAATAGTTCTTTCCTTGCGTAGTCATATTTTGATCATCAGTGATGAGGCTTCGCGGAAAAATCATCACGTGCTTCCGGCTAGACCAATGAGGTGGCTGCTTTTTTGGGACGACAGGTAAACATTAGTTAATATGTCTGCGCCCCTTAGGCCATAAGGTGAAGACGTTTTACGTTTAATCCCGTTCCCATATATGGGGCACTAAATTGTTTTAGTTGTAATAAAATTATCTAGTGTTTCTGGACGAGAAAATAAAAGTTCTCCATTTGTAATCCTGCAGTTTATTTTTTATTACTGTTTAAAGTCGGCAATAGTTCTTTCCTTGCGTAGTCATATTTTGATCATCAGTGATGAGGCTTCGCGGAAGAATCATCACGTGCTTCCGGCTAGACCAATGAGGTGGCTGCTTTTTTGGGATGACAGGTCAGCCAGTGTCGACTAATCAAACGATGTGTCATGATGAAAGCATTTAGAAATTGACATTTAGATCAACTTTTAAGGTTTTAATGAGTTGGTTATTTTAAAATGGCCTTTGGTTTTGTGGGATTTAGGTAAATATGATGTGTTTGCTGTTTGATAATAGGCCTATTCTGTGATGGAAATGTCATTTTAAAGTCAACATCATGAAATCAGAATTGCTCATCCTCATTTTATAATATCACAGTGTTTATTTTAAATGATTTATCAATGCACATCAATCATTATTTAATGCAGGCACATCTCTTCTCTTCTCTGATGACGTGGCTTTCTCAGTTTTTTTCTACCTGCGCCTCACATGACCCACAGAATTAACGTCCTTAAAGGAGTTCACTTTAAAAAAAAAAAAAAAAACTTTTGCAGATAATTTACTCACCCCCATGTCATCCAAGATTTCTTTCTTTCTTTGGTCGAAAAGAAATTAAGGTTTTTGATGAAAACATTCCAGTTTTTTTTTTTCTCCATATAATTCACTTTACTGGTAACCAAACGGTTCAAGGTCCAAAAGACAGTTTCATTGCAAACTGCGAACTGTTCAAAGGGCTTTTAACGATTCCAGACGATGAATAAGGGTCTTATCAAGCAAAACAATAGAAAATAAAGTTTAAGTTTATAAGCTCAAATGCTCGCCTTGCTCTGTTCTGTGATGGGCGTTCGTGACTCTCCTGTTCGAACTCGTTCATCAAAACGAACAAATCTTTTTCAGAGTCAATTCATTCATTTTGTTCATTGAATGAACCAAATGACTCGAAAATGAAAACTTTGTTTATTTTGATGAACGAGTTCGAACAGGAGAGTTCGAACAGAGCGAGGCGACCATTTGAGCTTATAAAACTTAAACTTTGTTGTTGTTGTTTTTTTTTTTTTTTAAATGAGCTATCGTTTCGCTTGATAAGACCCTTATTCATCGTCTGGAATTGTTTAAACTCTTTTGAACAGTTTGCACTGAAACTGTCTTTTGGACCTTGAACCGTTTGGTGCCCAGTAAAATGCATTATATGGAGAAAAATCCTGGAATGTTTTCATCAAAAACCTTAATTTCTTTTCGACTGAAGAAAGAAAGACATGGACATCTTGGATGGGGGTGAGTAAATTATCAGCAAAAGTTTTTTTTTTTTTTTTTTTTTTTTTTTTTTTTTTAAATGAACTACTCCTTTAAAAGGGCAGCACCCTACATCCACATCTCCCTAAAGAACCTTTCAATAAAAAGTTCTTAAAATAATTATATTAAAATCACTTTATGAAAAGTATGGTTACATTGTAAAATACAGGCATCCCATAATACCGGAAACATTGTCACATTATTTTTTTTGTAATTCGATTTGACTCAAGCTTGGACATAAAATTGCTCAAAGTAAAAGAAAAAAACAAAACAACAAATAAAACAAATAAGTTCTGTAACTGCAGACTTCAAATACAGCGTCTTATTTTTGTTAGATTAAAATGAGCTCTATATGCTAAGAAATCAAATACCCTAGAATATAATTAGGCTAGTCCCAATCTACACACACTGGACAGTTACATTAGCACTAAAGTGTGGCAGTACATGCCTTCATTAGAATGGGCATGCTGAATATTTCTACTCACTCCTCTGACACTGAACACACACACACTTACACAAGTTTGTGAATTTCTGTTCAGATGCCAGACTATGCACATGGACTGAAATCCAAACAGAGTAGACACATGAGAAAAGATTCAAGGTCTGACTTTTCTTTGTGGAGCTGGCCGCTGGTCAGAGGATGTGCGAAATAAACACTCCACTGAGAGATGGCATTGTGACCTGCTGCAAGGGGAATAAGGTCATGTTATCAACGTGAAATGTAAACACATCTACACAAGGCTATATTTGTGCATTTCACTGTGTGTGTGTGTGTCCCAAAACACAGTCCTTTAAATGACTAGAGCATTTTTTTAGCATAAATGTTACATAATTACTATGATGAGTCCTTGACCCTGTTCTTCAGGGCTGTGGAGAAACAAACTAAAAACAAAATGTTTTACCAATTTATGATAGAACTAAATTCCTCCACGTCTGTGTGGCCCTGCTGAGCAAACAAGTGTTGAAATGAATCAGCTTCTGCAGCTGAGACTTTACACACGCTGAGAGAACAGACTTCCACAATAATCTGATTACTCATCCCTCATGTGATTAGCCACCAGAAGTTCTTGAAGATTCCCAGTGCCCTAGTGTTAACTAGTGCACACGTTAACACATGTAGCTTGATCCATTCATGCCCAAATACCAACTCTCCCTCTCTCACATAGGCCATAAGGTGAAGACGTTTTACGTTTAATCCCGTTCCCATATATGGGGCACTAAATTGTTTTAGTTGTAATAAAATTATCTGTTTCTGGACGAGAAAATAAAAGTTCTCCATTTGTAATCCTGCAGTTTATTTTTTATTACTGTTTAAAGTCGGCAATAGTTCTTTCCTTGCGTAGTCATATTTTGATCATCAGTGATGAGGCTTCGCGGAAGAATCATCACGTGCTTCCGGCTAGACCAATGAGGTGGCTGCTTTTTTGGGATGACAGGTAAACATTAGTTAATATGTCTGCGCCCCTTAGGCCATAAGGTGAAGACGTTTTACGTTTAATCCCGTTCCCATATATGGGGCACTAAATTGTTTTAGTTGTAATAAAATTATCTAGTGTTTCTGGACGAGAAAATAAAAGTTCTCCATTTGTAATCCTGCAGTTTATTTTTTATTACTGTTTAAAGTCGGCAATAGTTCTTTCCTTGCGTAGTCATATTTTGATCATCAGTGATGAGGCTTCGCGGAAGAATCATCACGTGCTTCCGGCTAGACCAATGAGGTGGCTGCTTTTTTGGGACGACAGGTAAACATTAGTTAATAGACCTTATTCAGAGCAGCGCCATGACAGGTTTGAGAGTGAGGCTGTGAGGGATAGACTTACCGTGTTTCCAATGGCATCCGCTCTAAAAAGCTGAATAAAGCTCAAATTACTGACGATTTTTTCACAGCTTACATTGTCGGGAGTTTTTTGTCAACTGAAATTTCTTGAAAAGATATTTTTCCAGTGTTTCATAAACAGAGCAATCTGAAAACACTTTAAATAACAGTACGGCCCATTGAAGAGATGTATGTCTATCCCTCACAGCCTCGCTTTCATTCTCATTAAAAATCAAAGATGGCGCTGCCGTGAATAAGGCGTATATGTCTGCGCCAAACAATTAACTCTCTGGTGCTCCTCATTTGGGGGTCACACTTGTGGTCTTCACAGTCAAATGTGACAGAACCCCTGAAATGTGCATATTTCTCTGCATTGTGGCTGATTTGTAGATTGTACACACACGTTTTTTTTCCCTATTCCCATTCATTTTGTATGGCGGTACAGAATCCAATAGCACAAGTGTGATTTTATAAGCTACCAAGTGCCATAAAAGTCACCAAGTTGCGTAGGCTACCATTCCGATGCAGCTACGATTTTTACAAATTCAAAATGTTACATTTTTCAGGGACCGAAGAGCACTTAGAACATTCTTTTTGAAACAAAATTAAAAAAGCATTTTGATTTGTGAATTTAAAGTTGGCATAATTGCGATAGTATTTTCTTTCCCTTTCAAAATTTCAAGAAACGGCATCTTGAACAGGAAAAAAAAGTGGATTTAATTTTGTCTTAGAAACGTTGGATTTTTGTGGTTTGCTATTGGTCGAGCTCATATGAGTGACAGGTTGCTCCGCCCCCCGCCCTCTCGCCCGTTCACCAAAGAGGTGGTTGCCGCAGGAATTTTAATAATAATTTAAAAAATTATAATAATAAAATTTAATTTAAAAAAACAAATAAATTATTATTAAAATAATTTAAATAATAATAAAAAATATGTATGTACACTAATGAATAATTTATAATTAATAGGCTATTGCAATATTCCATACAAAATAGCCTAAGAATTTTGATTTCATGGTGACTTTTAAGTTAGTTAATTTAAATCAATGTCAACTCAATAGCCTCACAACAGAAATGCTATCTCTCTCTCTCTCTCTCTCTCTCTCTCTCTCTCTCTCTCTCTCTCTCTCTCTCTCTCTCTCTCTCTCTCTCTCTCTCTCTCTCTCTCTCTCTCTCTCTCTCTTCTCTTACACACACACACACACACACAGGAAACAGATTTGTTGATGTCACAGCACTGGGCATGTCCATACTGACAACACTAGAGGATTAACAACGCTTGTCTTTGCATTCACTCTGATTCTTTACTTAGTTAACATTACTTCTTCTATTTAGGAACAGCGGGTGTCTGAGGAAACCCCTGACAAAAGACTGTGGTAAGGACGATAAAGGTAAGGGCATACATACAGGTGCCATCACTGCCATACATTCTGAAATTGTGTCCAGCGCTGAATAGCCTACTTGCGTGCGCATCGGCTAGTACTTAAGTTAATCCTGTTTGTAATGTAACAAACCATTTGAACTGTAGTGAATGCAGTGTACATTTCATGTTTGTGAACTTTTCGAATAAAATATGAGTAAACATTTCTCATATGGGGTAAATATCTGCTTAACACAACCAAATGTGTGTTTCGGAGTGAATTTACAGAGCGTTGGCTGGCCGTGTTTGGTTAATGCACACCTGCTGCACGTGCGTTTGGCGAGTTCGTTCTCATGGGAAATTAATGTGTATTACTCCGCTCTGCATTGATGATCAGCGGCAGGGAGGCGTGAAGGAGCACTCACGCCCAGTTATAATAAAACTAAAGCTTCAATGAAGTGAACGAGCACCAAACACACCCAAAGGCGTTGGCTGACTAACATTATTTTTAATTTTAGTCACTTTCGAGATGGGTGAATTTGATTAATTTAACTGTTTTTTTTTGTTTGTTTTGTTTTGTTTTACTCTCCAGGTGGGAATTTGCAATCAGCTGTGATTCGGACGTCATTTTGTGCTGGACTGGTACGTGAGGGCAAGTTTCACAAACAGGGAAATAAAGGCATTTTTCAACAGTTATCAAGGTTTTGTACGTGTTGGTGTGTACTTTAAAACATTGGTTTGTGTTCTTTTGTTATTTTAGAACATTAATTAAAAATTTGTAATATAAAATCTAATATAAATAATAATAATATAAAACATAGTCACGTTTGATCAATTTAATGCATCCTTGCTGAACAAAAATATGAATTCCTTTTTTTAAGTTTTGAATGGTAGTGTAAAAATAAGTATTTACTTGTCTAGTTTGTGAGTAAATTGTAGGACACAGCTGATTGTGTTTTATAAAGTAAATAATTCTATAAATTATTAAAGTTGGATATTATTTGGAGGGGGCTTAAAGGCAATTAATGTGTTAAAAATAACAAAGTAAGTACCTAGTTTTAAAGTTAAAGCAAATTCGAGAGATCACATATTAATTGCTCTAAAGAACATGGAATTTGTGCTTTTTCTGCTTTTAAAAAGGTAAAGCAACTACAGTAAAATCTGTTTCCGTTTCTAAAAGGTTTATAGTTGATGGAACACACCTGGAAATTCCCCCTGCGCAGCCCTAGCTGAGACACAGAGGGGCTTTTTTTCACACAGGTTGGTGATGTGATTCATTAAAAAGCATTCTGTCATCATGAGTGTGTAACACTGGATTCCATAAATGCCTCTGTTCTAAAGAGAACTACCACCAGAAAGGGAAATCCTTGAGTGGTTGTATCTGGATGGGTTTTCTCTCATCATTTCTAATTAAAAAAATATATATATTTTTTTATTTATTTTTCTGCTTCATCAATAGGACAACCCAAAATCTACAGCGTCATCTGTCCATCCACATCCATGGATCCCCAAGAAGATCTCATAGACCGGGACATCCCTCTGACTGTATTGCTCCCAGGAGGACAGGAGACCACAGCCACAGTGCATGGCAGGTGAGCGAGAAGGAAAAAGTAAAGGTGAAAGGTTCACCAATCTTTTCATTGGAATGAAGGTCTGGTCATGTTTAAATCCAGCTGTGTGTGTTTGCGCTTGCAGTAAACCTGTTATGGATGTTCTGGTTGCGTTGTGTGCTCAACACCACCTCGTTCCATCGGATCATGTCATCAAGCTTATCTCCACAAATCAAAACTACATCAATTTCAAACCCAACTCCATGATTGGCTCTCTTGAGTTTGAAAGAGTTGTCCTGCAATCTAAAGGAAGTGATGCTAACAAGAAAAAACCTCATGTTCCTGTGGTAAGTCTGATCAAAAGCCATGATTTATATCCAGTGTTGGGGTAACACATTACAAGTAACTCGATTACATAATAGATTATTTTTTTTCAAGTAACCCATCTATTGACTGACAGCTCTCTTGTCCCCATTTTAAGAAAAATTCCCAGTAAGTGCAAATGCATTATGTGTAAACATGATGGTTATATAGTTCTAGACTAATTGTGAGTGGTATTTACTAATCTCATTTGTAAAAAGGAGTAAAATAAGTGAAATGCAAATTCACAATACTACAGTACATAAATACTACAAAAACCTTCGATAATTAAATGTGAAATACTTGTAGAACAAATATTTGTATACACATTTAATCTCACTTTATTGACCAAAGTACTTGCTGCTGACCTTTGATGGTTCAGCAAAAATGACTTTAGATTTCTTGTATTCATTGGTATAGTAAGTGTTACACTTTCTTCTCCTCCATCCTATTCTTCTACAATACAGAATGCTAAAGTAATGAAACTTTTAATTAAGTGACGCAAATAGTTACTTTTTAAGGGAGAAACACGATATTCCAATACATTAGTTTTCAAAGAAACTTTCCCCAACACTTTCTATGTCCATCTTATTTAAAAATTTTATCCTTATTTTTTATTTTTTGTCAGATATCCAGCAGTTCATCTAGGGTTCTGTATACTTTTATGGTGCATAAAGGTATAAAAATCCAGCATTGCTGGTGACCGAAAATAGGGTGTTTTGCATTCTGGATAAGCACTATACCAGCTTGGACCAACATTGAATTTGTGCTGGATTTTTCAGCAGGGTTGTCTGTCTTATGTCACATTAGACCTGTCATAAAAAGTTTTAAGTTGAAAATTGTATTTTCCAGGCAACAGTTCGTCTTCTGATAAACTACAAGATGTCCTATAAGGCAGTAGCACGGGTCAATCCTTCAGTGCCGCTGATTGAGTTAATGCCCACCGTGTGTGAGAAGTGCGAGTTCAACCCTGATGTCACCGTTTTACTAAAGACATACAAATCAGAGGAAACCCTGGATCTCACCAAAACACTGAATGACTATGGAATCAGGGAGCTGTATGCCAAGGAAATGAAAGGTCAGCAAAAAAGTAAAAATAGGGCAGTGTAAAAGCACTGTAGTGTAATTATTTAACACTGTTGCATACTATGTACTCTAAAGCTTTTTTGCTGCGTATTAAAGTAATATTAATCTTTTTTAGTTGTGTGATATTTTTTTTCTTCTTACAGTGGAACCAGCGAATCCTCCTGTTGATCCTGTATCAACTCATAAAGGTACCAAGCTCCAGTCCAAACATATCAAAGTTGTTTCCGCCTCAGAATATAAAATAAAAAGGGTAATTGTGACTTCTCACAATTCTGATATAAAGTCACAATTGCAAGTTATAAAGACAGAATTGCGTGATAAAGTTCCAATTGCGAGAAATAAAGTCGCAGTTGCGAGAAATACAGTTGCGAGAGAAAGTTGCAGTAGCGAGAGAAATAAAGTCGCAGTTGCGAGAGAAAGTTGCAGTTGCGAGAGAAATAAAGTCGCAGTTGCGAGAGAAAGTTGCAGTTGCGAGAGAAATAAAGTCGCCGTTGCGAGAGAAATAAAGTCGAAGTTGCGAGAGAAATAAAGTCGCAGTTGCGAGAGAAATAAAGTCGCAGTTGCGAGAGAAATAAGGTCGCAGTTGCGAGAGAAATAAAGTCGCAGTTGCGAGAGAAATAAGGTCGCAGTTGCGAGAGAAATAAAGTCGCAGTTGCGAGAGAAATAAAGGCGCAGTTGCGAGAGAAATAAAGTCGAAGTTGCGAGAGAAATAAAGTCGCAGTTGTGAGAGAAATAGTCGCAGTTGCGAGAGAAATAAAGTCGCAGTTGCGAGAGAAATAAAGTCGCAGTTGCGAGAGAAATAAAGTCGCAGTTGCGAGAGAAATAAAGGCGCAGTTGCGAGAGAAATAAAGTTGCAGTTGCGAGAGAAATAAAGTCGAAGTTGCGAGAGAAATAAAGGCGCAGTTGCGAGAGAAATAAAGTCGAAGTTGCGAGAGAAATAAAGGCGCAGTTGCGAGAGAAATAATGTCGCAGTTGCGAGAGAAATAGTCGCAGTTGCGAGAGAAATAAAGTCGCAGTTGCGAGAGAAATAAAGTCGCAGTTGCGAGAGAAATAAAGGCGCAGTTGCGAGAGAAATAAAGTTGCAGTTGCGAGAGAAATAAAGTCGAAGTTGCGAGAGAAATAAAGTCGCAGTTGCGAGAGAAATAGTCGCAGTTGCGAGAGAAATAAAGTCGCAGTTGCGAGAGAAATGAAGTCACAGTTGCGAGAGAAATAAAGTCGCAGTTGCGAGAGAAATAAAGTCGCAGTTGCGAGAGAAATAAAGTCGAAGTTGCGAGAGAAATAGTCGCAGTTGCGAGAGAAATAGTCGCAGTTGCGAGAGAAATAAAGTCGCAGTTGCGAGAGAAATAAAGTCGAAGTTGCGAGAGAAATAAAGTCGCAGTTGCGAGAGAAATAAAGTTACAGTTGCGAGAGAAATAAAGTCGCAGTTGCGAGAGAAATAAAGTCGCAGTTGCGAGAGAAATAGTCGCAGTTGCGAGAGAAATAAAGTCGCAGTTGAGAAATAAAGTCGCAGTTGCGAGAGATAAAGTCGCAGTTGGGAGAGATAAAGTCGCAGTTGCGAGAGAAATAAAGGGGCAGTTGCGAGAAATAAAGTCGCAGTTGTGAGAAATAGTCGCAGTTGTGAGAAATAGTCACAGTTGCGATAAATAGTCACCATTGCGAGAATTTTTTTATTATTCTCAGAATTGCATGTTTATCTCGCAATTCTGACTTTATAACATGAAATTGCGACTTTATGCCACACAATTCTAACTTTGTCTTCCAATTGCGTGTCAAGTCAGAAGTGTGAGAAATAAAGTGTTTTTTTCCTTAGAAATGGACTTTATAACTCACAATTGCAAGTTTATATCTCACAAATCTGAGAAATAGTCAGAATTGCAATCGCAATTATCTTTTAAAATGTTTTATTTTGTGGCCTAAACAAGCTTCCATACAAAAAAGCTAATTTTGTAGCACAAAAATATTATATATCTCTTAAATATAGCACTGAACAAACCATTTCTGCACTGCTCAGGTCTGTCCACAAAAGTATATGTTTTGATCTATGAGGCTCTTTTGTGTGTGTCCAGGTAGTGTCAAAGAAAAGAGCGTCAGAGAGAAAGAAAACAAAGGTTTCTTTGGTTTATTCAAGAAGAGCAAGAAAACACCTGAGCAGGTTTGTACACCTGTCAGTCTGTCTGGTTTAGCAGTCTGTGCAACCTGCTGGTTGTCATATTCAGGAAACGATGGGGGGTTGGGGGTATCATAACTGAACTGTAACACTGTAAAACACTTGTGCAGGTCCACCCATCTGTCTCTGCATCTGTTTATCTTTCAGTTTAGCCTTTGCACCTGCTTATCTGGGAATGAAATTTGCATATTGAACGTAATTTCAAATTCTTGCTCTTATGTTTTATGTATTTCTTCTTCAGGCTGTGACTGACTGTGGTTCAACATCTCTTGAACTGAACGGCCAATGTTCGGTCAGGGTGAATGGTCATAACGGCTGCTCGACCTTACCAATGGTCCCTGCCGACATGGCAAAGAAGAGACCGGCTCCAAAGCCTCCTATAACGGCGTCCCAGAGTGTCGCTTGTGGACTTCACACCAGAGACTTTTCTGACCTATCAGAAAGTGACTCTGCTGGAAAACAGGTGGGAATGCTTTGGGCATCTCCAGTTCAAACCTAAATTAGCTTGTGTGTAATCAATTTGGTGATCAGTTGATGTTGCAATGAAATGGAGGTTTAAACTACACCGTTAACATTTAAAAAAAAATTTTATAAACTGTAATCCTTTTAACTTTAGCCCTGTTAAATTGAGTTGAATTATTGGTCCTCCAGTATTCATATTAGTATGCATTTGTGTTATTTTTAGTAAAATAAAATAGCATTTGTATGTTTCTTTGGCATGATCTATTTTTGTGCAGTATGTATCAAGGTTATTATCATTAACTAAATCTAGAAAATAAAAATAGATAGATAGATAGATAGATAGATAGATAGATAGATAGATAGATAGATAGATAGATAGATAGATAGATAGATAGATAGATAGATAGATAGATAGATAGATAGATAGATAGATAGATAGATAGATTTTTTTTTCTACATTTAGCTAATGATGATAACCCTGATACATACTGCACAAAAATAGAGGTTAAAAAAACTTTATTTAAGGTTTTTCCATCTAATTTATATATATATATATATATTAGATGGAAAAACCTTAAATAAACTAAGATTAGACGTGTTGGCTTGGTAACTAACTGAAAAGTTCAAGCACTAAAATTACTAACTGGAAATAAATAAATAAAACTGATTAAACTGAATAAAACTGAAATAAAAATAAATTGAACCTAAAAAGTAGTATTAAAAAATAATAGTAATAAAAATGACAAAAGCACATACAGTAATATTTTTCAAAAATAAAATAACAAATAGCTTATTAAAAATATTCATATATAATATAATGGTGTATGAATTCTAATACAAATGAACACAAACTCATTAATTGGCACGATTTTCAAAAAGAATTTAATTTCTTAACAAGAAATTAAACAACTGTTTTTATTTCCCATATGACAATTTGCTGAATTTGACAAGCAATGTAATGAAGTCACAAGTACAGCATGTGACAAGTACAGCATATTATTATTTAAAATTGCGTAGTGCATTCTGTTTCACTGGTAATGTATTTACTGTGTTGTATGCATGAAGCAATATGTTAGTATTTTATTCCAAAAATAACCTCTATGTGTTTTGCTCAGGGTCTGCTCAGTCCCATTTCTTCCACTGAGTCCACCCTTAAAAGGACTAAACGGAGAGCTCCACCCCCACCGGGTTATGACCCCGCCCCGTCCAATTCAGATAACAAAGGTATGTATTCATTTTTATATTATTTTATATCTTATATAAAATTCAGACTATAGAAGTTATTTTAAGTTCTGGTACGTCACATTAGTCAAGATGTCTCTCATAGGTGTCGTATTCTAATAGGTAGACTTATGCCTATCACTGTATACATATATAAGCTCCTTCAGTATTATCAGCAGCTATCGCGTTCTCAGGAGTGAATTACCCTCCTGCATCCCCAGCTCCTCCTCTTGTCCTGTCAGGATTTGGCATTCTGATTCCCTCTTGAATCAGACTGAATTTTCAAATTAGGTTGTACATTAAAAAGGGGGGGGGGGGGGGGGGGGGTTATCGCTGCTCTCCCTGCTCTTATCCATGTTAGGCTGCATGTATGTGCATCAGAGTTCTCACCCAGAACAGAACCATACCGCCAATCCAAGTATGCTAATTTTCAATAGTATTGTACTAAAATGGTCCTGACAGAAGTTGCAGTTTTCTGTGTTAATGCATTTGTGTGCTTACTTGTGTGCCTGCTAGTGCTAGTTTCCTAGACACATATGCTATAAAATATCTGCATAAATTCTTGCACTGCTCTGCTGCACTCCATTATGCAGGATATTATGTTAAGGTGACAAAGTTTTACATTTTCAGTCTGGTCTGCCATGTCAGTGTCAAAATGATCGAGATAGCCAATCAAATGACTATAGAGATGTCAAATTACCGACAGTAACATCCAGAAATGCAAACTACTGTACAAAAGAAAGTATATGTGTGCATATTTTAATACTTTTAAAGGATTATTTGCAAATGGGTCTAAATAGTCCCCCACCCATAATGTTCAAGACATGGGCTGCATCCAAAATGGCATACTTCCCTGCTGTATAATAGGTGAAAAACAGTATGTGACACAAGTATGTCTGAATTCACAGTACTCATAAGTACTTTCTACTTCCGGTGAGATTTAAAAGTGAATAAGATGGACACTTTACTATCCCATAAGGCAATGGGAGAAGATTTCTGAATGCCTGTGAATAGTGGGTCACATGATAATGATAACTTCCCAAATTTAGTATATCCAGATTACATTCATACTATATAGAACATGCTTTTTTAGCGACCGTGAAGTATTTACTTATTTTGATTTTGGACGCAGCCATGTTTACATCATTGTCTTCTTAAAGGGATAGTTCACTTTGAAATTATTTTTTGATATGTTTTAGCTTATCTCAAGGGCATCCAAGATGTATGTGTCTTTGTTTCCACAGTATTTTCTATTTTGATATTTTTAGGTCAAACCGTTCTAGTCTGTCAGTCATATAATGGAGGTTTATGGGGTCCACCCCTTGGTTCACCTCAAAGAGCATGCACAGAGAAGTCCAAATTAAACATGATTTAATGACTCGTAAATGTAAGTACACATTGATGGCCTAAGACCCGAAACAAACCGAAGCGCCTGTGCCTTCAGATCATGGACGTGGCTGTGGTTACAAGAGGTAAAACGATATAAATACTGTTCGTTTTCTCACACAAACCGCTCATTTCGTTTACTTACATTTACGAGTCATTAAATCATGTTCAATTTGGACTTCTCTGTGCATGCTCTTTGAGGTGGACCCCATAGACTTCCATTATATGACTGACAGACAAGAACGGTTTGATCTAAAAATATCAAAATTGAAAATACTGTGGAAACAAAGACACCTACATCTTGGATGCCCTTGAGGTAAGCTAAAACATATCGACACAACTGTTGGATTAATAATTTGCTCTTGTTTTACACTGTCCTACCAGGAGGGGGCGCCTAGCAAGCAGCACATCCTTTCCTCCTCTTCTCCTCCATGCTTGCTTCTCTGTTCCTGCTCTCGTCGGTGATGGGCTTATTTTCCTCTGTTTTTTACATAGCCTTATGTCTTATGCACATTGCACTGAACTCTGTCTTGTCTGTTGTTTAATCAGCTTCCTTGTTTAATGTCACTCTCTGGCTTAGACCGTATAAAGGTTGAAATGTAGTGTGATGTGTTTAAATCTATTGTGCTTTCTTACAATAATTGTGCCTTAAAGGGATACTCCACTTTTTATGGAAATAGGCTTATTTTACCACTCCTCCAGAGTTAAACAGTTGAGTTTTACCGTTTTCAAATGTATTCAGCCAAATTGGCTGAGCCATTTATTTATTTTTTTGATATTTAGAAGAATATCAGTAACCAGACAGTTTCTGGTCTCATTGACTTCCATAGTACATTTTTTTCCTACTATGGAAGTCAATGAGACCAGAAACTGTCTGGTTACTGATATTCTTCTAAATATCAGAAATTCTGCTGAATGGATTCAAAAATGGTAAAACTCAACTGTTTAACTCTGGGGGAGTTGTAAAATGAGCCTATTTCCAAAAAAAAGTGGAGTATCCCTTTAATTCAGCGAGGTGTATAGACACCACAACTAAAGATGGTTGTAATCAGTCTTTGGTATTTTTATCCACATAACTGCATTCAGTTTTATTAAATGTCAATCATGTCGATTGTCTTTTTTTTAAGATGTTAGGTCAAAAGGGATGCTTTTAAGAGTTTCTTAAATTATCCACATTTCAGGAATTGTAAATGAATTCATCAGCCACAAATATTTTTTCTTTTTTTTTTTTAATGAAAGCTGTTTTATTTTCTTTTGCTTTTGGTTAGAATCATTTTAATGTTGTTATATTTGTCTTTTAATTTTGTGTGTGCTTGTCTTTTGTGTTCTTTTTCTTCATACTTTTAAGTTGTTTGTTTTTGTCTTTTGCCAAATTAACTTTTGAAATTCAATTTGCTAATACTGATTCACATTTGAATAAATAAAAAAATGTATACTGTACTCTTTGCTGTTTGTTGGTGCTGTATTAAGAGGTGGCTTCACAGATAAACACGACACACTCGTGAAAACATTTGTGTCTTTGTCATAACACTTTGTTTCGCTTCAGTAGATGAAGCTCAAGGGGACAACAAGCGTTCAGACAAACACAGAGCTCGCATAGCTGACCAGTGCCCTGCAATCGAGCAGGTTATGAGCGAACTTGCGCAATCTCTGCAGACACGGCGACAGAGAATGCTGTCTTCAGCTAAGTATGTTCATGATTTGCACTTCCTTAGAAATATATAAATTGTCTGGATGGTTTGTGTGAGTGTTTCAGTCAGATAATATCAGCCAAGAAACCATCTCACTGTTATTATTTTACTAAAATTGAATATCTTCCTATTCAATTTCCTCTAGTTCTCCTATATCCCAGAATCAACCAGCAGAAGATGCGTCTACGGGTTTGTTTTCGGAGCATCACACCCCTGAGGCTGAGCTTAAGGCACTTCCTGGCTGTCAGCTGCTGAGGAGCCCCTTTGAGAGCGAGGGTTTGACCACTTTCACCGTGGTTCCCTTGAGACGTCAACAGAGCAGGCGGTGCTTAGATCTGCCACTGGCATTACAGTCATCCACTGCTACTAAAGACCTGAGTCCTGGAGACCTGGATGCCATTGAGACCCACACAGAGCTTTTGGAGAAACCCCCATCTGAACTTTTAGGGAATGGGGGCAATGGTTCAGATAAAAGTGAGCCCTTATCAGAGTTTATACATTTACAGCACCTGGAGAAAGAGAATCAAGCTTGCAAGGACATTGAGAGTGAGAATTTGGAGCTGAAATATGAAGAGGACCAATGTATTCATGAGAGCTTAGAATCACTACAAAGGGGCCTAAATAATCCAGAACATTTAGATCATAAAATGAATAATCTAGAACTAGGCGACCGTTGGGTTTGTCCTTCAAAACCAGCTAATGAACTTTCTGACAGGTCACCAAATACAATCAATCCAAATACAGGTCTTGTTGAGCGAGAGGAGATAGAAGAACACGCTTTGGTGGAGACTGAAGAAGAAACGGACTGGGTAGAGCAGTACAAAGAGAGGAGAAGGAAGTTTCTAGATGGTGATAATGATGGAATGAAACTATTTGATGTTTGGGGAAGGATTCAAAGAGAATGTACTAACTTGCAAGAAGAGAACACAATGCAAGAAATGGGTTTTCCCTCACCACCGCCACCTGTCTACTGGGATGAGAAGAGCGAATACAAAGAGGAGCCCGAAATACAGTCCTGTGACGACCAATGGTCAAACTTTGATCTAAGAGCTAACTCGAAGCCTGAATATGTGCCTTACCAGCTCTACTCTGAACCAAAAGCCCAGTCTACACAAACTAACCCTAATGTGGACACCCCTGGTGCTGAAAACAATTGCAACTTTACTCCAGAACCTCATAAAACCTTGAAATCACATTCAAGATTTGACCCTTGCTCTCCAGCAGTGTCGCTTTTTGCCTTGGCTGTATTTCAGAAGGCTAATCGTTCCAAACTAGGGCTGGATCCCACCTGCTCCTGAAGACGGGAGCTGCCCATGCAGACACAGTGAGTAAAATGACTCGCTGAAATATTCATAGAAGGTTCTTGATATTAATGAAATCATCAACATTTATATGTTGTGAATGGTTAAAGTAATTGCTACATTACATTCCACATTCAAATGTCAACGAACTTGATGACCCTCACATGTTTGATGGAACTTATTGGGCCAAAACATACAGTATACTACTGTTCCAAAGTTTGGGGTCTGTAAAAAGATTTCCATTAAAAAAAACCTGAATCCTGAAAAAAGTTAATTTAAAAATATATTAATTAAATATCGAGTATCAAAATTGGTTTTAACTGTGATCATTAGAAATATATCTTAAAGGAGTAGTTCACTTTTAAAACTTTTAAAAGTTTTAAAACTTTTGCTAATAATTTACTCACCACCATGTCATCCAAGATGTCCATGTCTTTCTTTCTTCAGTCGAAAAGAAATTAAGGTTTTTGATAAACATTCCAGGATTTTCTGCATATAATGGACTTCAATGGAAACCAAATGGTTCAAGGTCCAAATGAGAGTTTCAGTGCAGCTTCAAAGGGCTTTAAACGACACCAGACGTTGAATAAGGGTCTTATCTAGCGACACAATAGGTCATTTCAAAAATAAATAAAAAAGTTACGTTTTATGAGCACAAATGCTCGCCTTACTCTGTTCTGTAATGAGCGTTCATGACTCTCTTCAAACTCGTTCTTCAAATTGAACAAATCTTTTTTCGCTTCATGACTCGAAGGGTCCTAGATAAGACCCTTATTCATCATCTGGTGTTGTCCTTTAAAGCTGCACTGAAACTCTCATTTGGACCTTGAACCATTTGGTTCCCATTGAAGTCCATTATATCGAGAAACTCTTGGAATGTTTTCATTAAAAACCTTAATTTCTTTTCGACTGAAGAAAGAAACACATGGATATCTCGGATGAGATGGGGGTGAGTAAATTATCAGCAAACGTTTTTTTTAAAAGTGAACTACTCCTTTAAGCACAACTAGCAAATTAGTAATTTTACAGCAAACTAGAATTATTTCTGAAGTGTCACTGAAGATGAGTAAAAATGCAAAAAAAAAAAGAAAAAAGAATTGCGTTTTAAAATATATTAAAATAGAAAATGGTTATTTTAAAATGTTATCATGTTTCACAATATGACTGTTTTTACTGTTATTTTGATTTTTAATGCAGCCTTAGTGAGCATAAAAGACTTTCAAAAACATTTTGGAACAGTGTTGATCTTTTTCATCGGTCAGGAAACTAACAGAATTAAAAGGATATACAGTAGGCCTCTTTCAAATGTATGTGTTAGTTCATTGTCATAAGGGCAAGGTGTGTCTGGGTAAGGAAATGACGTGTGTGTGTAATGTAAATGACGTCTGACACTCATAATAGTCTGTTTATTTAATGGGGATCTTCCTTCCTCTAAGCATGTTTTATGTGTGTTTATAGTTATTGATGCATTCTTTCATGCATTCCAGAGTTCACAGCCCGAGTATGTTTTGTACACTGTCGTTCAAAGGTTTAGGGTCGGTAAGATTTTTTAAATGTTTTTAAAAGAAGTCTCTTATCCTCACCCAGGCTGCATTTATATAGGATAGGATATTGAGATATTAATCAAAATGTTAAACATCATATCTGTTAGATATTGCCTCAATTTGATGATTAGTTTCATGGTGAGATTTAAATTGGTTAATTGATGAGATTCATCACAATTATTTTCCAAGTTCATATCCAACTTGCAGAAATATGTGACTGATGTCTTTTTTCCCCCCAGATAATTGATGGTTATTGTATTAACTAACATGAACTAACCATGAGGAATACATTTGTGACTGTGTTTGTTAATATTTGTTAATGTTAGTTAATAGATATATTCATGTTAGTTCACAGTGCATTAACTAATGTTAACAAGATTTTAATAAAGCATTAGTAAATGTTGAAATTAACTTAAGATTAACAAATGCTGAAGAAATATTGTTCATTCTTAGTTAATGTTTACTAATGTATCCAACTTGCAGAAAAATGACTTACTATGATGTCTTTTTCCCCCAGGTAATTTATGGTCATTCTGAATATGGGAGTGTTCATTTGGCTTAAATGAGGAAGAGGTTTTCTTCATCAGAATGAAGAGCAGGACACAGTCCTCATTTATATAACTCCTCATTTATCTTATCATATGATTATTTGATTTGATGTTTCATCGTTTTGGAGATTTTGGTTGGAAACTGTTTGAACACTTAATCTGGATTTTCCTGTTCTGTCAACTGATTTTCACATATCCCGAGAATGCTTTCAGAAAGGGTGATATTTTCCGGCTTTTTAAGTGACTTTCACAAGAACAATATTACGCCGAGTAAACTTTGCCCCAAACAAATATACTTGGGGGGAATCATGAATGTATTCATATGTACATATTGTGTATAAAAATGAAGGCTTATATTCTGTGTTAAATTCTTGTATGTATATTTTTCAAGAAATTAGTCCTGAGAAACTTGCCTGGATACTCTTTTCTACATTTTGTCTTTTGTATTTTTGAGCACAAGTAAATAAAATCTGCTTGTAAAATTCACAGGCAAAGTAGCCTATGATTCGTCATTCTGTATTTTTGGCAGAATATAAAGTATTTAGTAAGGAACAAAAAAATCGTCTGATCTTCCTTATGTATAAATATAGATTCTACTATATATCTGATAAGGAGCAGATGCTTAATTGTTTAAACAAGCATTTTATTGCTTGTTGGTCCTTAGTGAAGTCGCCAACTTCTTTGCGCTCAAACTATGATTTTGTCGGTCGAGGCTATAGTTTTAAAAAGGAGGAGTTCACTTTTGTACATATAAAGCACTTAAATTGCTCGATATAAATAAATCACCAGGTCCCTGATAGTGTGGAATCTGTCTATCTGAAATTAGCAGCTGATATTTCGACGCCTTTAACTTAAATTTTTAATCTTTCATTAGATACTGGTGTTATTCCGGATATCTGGAAATCTGCTTTTGTTGTTCCGTTATTAAAATAGTACAGCTGATAGCATTCCCATTTATCTCAATGGTATTTGCTCAGTTGTTTCATACACTCCTAGAAGTACATGACCTGGAGGCCGCCATCTTTATTCATTAAGAGATTGATCACTCACTGTCGCACAATCTTTCAACTATGTTGACCTGCAGGAGAAATTGATTTCTAGGTGTAAAATATTTGCTTGTAAACTCATTTAGAGTGACTGATGTTCACTAGGGGGCAGTATATACCAATAGCGATAAGAGCTTGTGAACCGTGTATTGTACACGTCTTTTTGTCACAGGTAGGCATGTCAAACACGTTTTCCTTTCACTGATCCTAATATATATCTATTTTTTTAAATGACACAAATTTCAGGAGACCCTTTCAAACAGAGACGCAGTGTTATTTTTAGAAAAGCCTACCATCCATTTTCTGCTACTAACATTTTTTCTGTATGTCAAGACAAGTTTTATAGACTTCATAAAATTGAAGGAAAAAGCTGTCGGCGTTGCTTTATCCTCTGGGCAGTCAAATACATTAAAAAGGATGAAGTTTATTTATCTGCCTGGCTTTTTTGTTTGAAGAGGACTCTCTCAAGGCCGCAACAGCTTGCAGAGTGGTTGCATCTCCACCTTTTAGACCTTCAGCCATTTCAGATTTTCCTCTTATTTTCAAGGCGTGTTTTCCTGCCCTCTGAGACACCTTTCCGTGGTGGGTAAGAATGGTTTTCCAACAGACATGGCTGATTTAATAGGACCCTGCTAAGCACAACGAGGGGCTTTTCATCAAATTGGGCTATTGAAACCCACGTGTGGCCGCAAACACTGCGGGTATATGTTTGCCATAGCCGATTGGGGGTTAGGTGGGCTTTATTGGTCATCTGACCTATGCATGTTTTCTATTTTATAAAGCTAGTTTGATCTATGTGTGTGTAAGTATGCTGAGGGAACTGATTGAAATGCTCTCACATTAAAATATGCACCTTGTGCAAAGTCCACTGGTGGTGCATGAGATGGAGATGGAGCGTCTAGTTCTCCCTGGTGGACTGGTGCCTTTCTCACCTCCCTCATCAGTATTCCGGCAAGTTTGTGGCGCGCATATTCTACTGGTCACTGAAGCCAGATCAGCGCTCCCCCAACCCCCGCGCAGCACAGACACGCACACTCATGAATACTGATCACCTAAAGCCCTAATTAACAATCAGAGCCAAACTTATTTACATAAAGTCTGTCTCAGATGGAACAGGCCTCAGATGAAGCTGTCAGACAGATATCTGCACTTAAAAATCCAGTGAAATTTGTTAGACTTTGATGGGTCACTGAGTTCACAGACAGCAACTTAAAAGTAACAGTTTTGGACTGTGGTATTAATAATGTACATTTAGTCCGTATAATATATCTTATCTCTGTGAAAATGAATAATGAAGAAGATGTTTTTAAAAATAAAGGTAACCAAACAGTTGATAAGCCGAGTCAATGGGGTCCATCGACTGTTTGAATACCCATGTTCTTCAAAATGTCTTCTTTTGTGTTAAGTACAAAAAAGAAATTCATGTTTGGAACAACTTGAGCGTGAGTAAATGATGACAGAATCTTTAAATTTTTGGGTGAACTATCCATTTAAGGTGTGTTCGACTTTAAGCAGCGGTGTGCAGACTGATCGGTGTATGACATCATAGTAGCCTACTGCGAAAGCAGTAATTTGCGGTAATTATGTTTGCATCACGAGTGTTATGGTGGAGGAGTGAACACTAATTTTATAAATACTACTGTAATTCTGTCACAGAATGTAGTTCTACGTTTTTTAAGGCGAGAATGTAGTTGTTTAAACTTCAAATATGTGGTTTATTTATAAAGATAGCAACCAATTAAAAAAATGTTTTTTACACTCTAAAAAATGCTGGGTTGTTTTAACCCAACGTTGGGTCAAATATGGACAAACCCGAAATGTTGGGTTAAAAATGTAATGTAAAAATTTAACCCAACTGCTGGGTTAGTCCATATTTGACCCAACGTTGGGTTAAAACAACCCAGCATTTTTTAGAGTGTACATATTTTGGAGATGTGAGCTCAATGGTGACAGTAGCCATTCAAAATGGCCTTGAAGGGATAGCTCACATGTATGAAGGATGTAGGAGTATTGTAAGTTTAGACACCTCTCGTGATTCAAACAAGCAGGGCTTGGCAGTTTTTTCCTTTAAAAACTGTCGTTTTAGTCTTCTAATTCGAGACTGGTGTTTTGTTTTGCTCTATCCTCTGTGCTTCCACGTTTGTCAATACGTTGTGCAATGGGTCAGGGGTTACTCTTTCACCGCAAAATCGATGCGTACAGCCGTCTGCCGGAAGCTAGTTAATTTAGTCGATAAAGTTGGATATTTTTCGTACACAAATCGTTTCACTTCAGATGGAGGACTTTTATGATGGATAGATGCACTTTGATGGACTTCAAAACAGAAACAGCCATTCACCATTACAAAGCTTGGAAGAGCCAGGACATTTTTTTTTATACAAATCCGATTCATCTGAAAGAAGAATGTCCTATAGACTTGAGGGTGAATAAATTATGGGGTAATTTACATTTTTGGATGAACTATCCTTTTAACAGCAGCCGAAATAGTGACTGGTAAGATGCAACCAAATTGACCAGCGCTGGCATTGGAAAATCCCTGAAAGTATACTATGACAAATATACACTGTAAAAAAATATTGTTGGTTTAACTTAAGAAATGAAGTAACCTGGTTGCCTTAAAATTTTAAGTTCATTGAAATGGAAAAATTGAGTTAATAAAATGAAGGAGATTTATTTGATCATCACAAACTGAAAATATTATGTTACATGAACTACATAAATTATTTAAGTTGATTTGACAAAAGAAAAAATGTTGTGATTACAAATCATGAAAATATTTTTTTTTACAGTGTACTTTATTATCATGAATATGAGATTGACCTGAAGAATGAATGCTGTATCAGCAAGTAATCGCACTCACTCATCCGATCCCTTTCTCATAATAGGCTACTCTCCTCTACATAGTCATTTTAACATTTAGCTTTGAAGGATTTTGGTTCTGGAAGTAACTTATTTTTCTAATAATTTCTCCCATAAGGATTTCAAAAAGTCTTTGTTAAAGCATTATAAGTCATGAACAAATCTAACCAGCAACAAGTTGAATCATACAAACTTTGATTGAAAGGCAAAAGTAAGTTTTTGAAAGTCAGACAATAATATAAAATACTCTGTTAGCTTTAGTGAGGGAAATAATACAAGTTAAGACTATACTATGGATCTAAGACCGAAGGATGACCGTCACCCCGGTCTTAACTTGAATGACGCCAAATACTGTTGGTTTAACTCAAAAAAGTAAGTAACCTGGTTGCCAGTATGATTCTGCAATTTGCCACGTCCACCCATTTGAGCACAGGAGCAATCAATGGTTTCAGCAGTAGCAAAAACCATCGATTAACCACCTTGTAGCTCACAATAAGGCTGTTTTTAAAGGTTTAGAAGTTATCGTTAAAAATCAATTTCCCTATGGAGAAAATGAATGGAGTTTTAACTTCTGGTTGGACTATATAACTTCTAACTTCAATGAAACAACTCAGCGATCCTTCGTTAATAGTTCTGAAGTGGCATTTATGTCTGATTAGTAATGGAGGCTTGCGCTCAACTGTCAACTTGAGATTTGAATCTGTGCAATAAGGAAGTAGTTCCACACACAAGAGGGTTTTTTAAGACACCCCATTGCTGTTTCATTTTATTTACACACTTATGCCTTCAAACTGTTGTATAAACGCACTAGTTGACTAGTAGTCATACAGCATATAGCTCTTAAGTATTATTTTACCCACCTGAAACTATATAAGCAGTTTTCATCTGAAGGTATGCCTGACCTTTCCGGCTGTCCACAAATGTCAGTTAGGCTTTCAGGCACGGAGCTGAGTTTCTCTTTAACATTGCCTCCCACAATCTCTGACATTTCCTCTGATGTCACCACATTCTAACCCCCACAATGCAGTGCGGATGATCTCTCCTCCCTGCCCTTACCCAGACAGACAGAGAGAAAAGACAAACAGACAGATACTATATTTAGTCTAGAAATGGACAATAGGACCGAGCGAATGTAATCACACTATTTCCAGCCTCAACTTTTTCACTTTTAGTCCTGTTTTCTTAAACTATATAAAACATTGCTGGTTGTGTGTTCTTTTCTTTATTGAAATATTTGCATTTTGCTTAAACTGCTTTCAGATGTGTCAGTGCATTTGAAATGAAAACTGGCCCTTTTTTAATGAAATCGTAATTAAAACATCTCTAAATGTCAAGGTGCTCTTTCTTTTCTCAGTCTCTTTCAGTATTTATTCCGTCTGTTTTTCATTCTGTCAGATTATCTCTCTTTCATTTTCTCTGGCATTTGACACCAGGGTCATTAACATGTCACGGCTTCTCTGGCTAATATGCAGAAATATTCATAATTTATGCTAAACTTGTGCCTTTTATGCGAAATGATAATCGGAGACGGACACGAGTGGCTCTGTAATTAGCAAACATAAGAAATGTGGATTAGAATGAGATGATGTTGAGGTTGGTGAATAGGAACTTGACTTAAGACTAAATGCATAGTGAATGTGTCTGGGATGTCTTAATATGAATTATAATGCACATTATATATGCTTATAGTTTATTTAATATACAGTGACTGTTGAATTACTCATTCAAATGCATACACACATGTGAACTTCTGCAATTACCATCGCTTTATTCTTCCAGGCATGTTAGAGATGAAGGACAAGAGATACAAATAAAGTAATTACATTGCACTCAAAAAAGTGAACTAGGAAGGTTGTGCTCTTTACATCATATATTTATATTTTGTTGACTTGAAATGTTTTTTTATTATTATGGTCTGTGTAATTATGTCTCAGTTTAACAGTACAAAACCCTTACGCGTTGTCTAAACACAAACCATTTATGTTAAGTAAAAATTTTCGTACATCCAGAGGGTGGCAGTATAGTGCGAGCCAACTACCATTTTGCCCGAACTTAATTTGATTGTGTTCAATCTGCTTAAATAGCTATATGTACAATTTGTGTTGGATTACATGATTGATTTGTGTTGCATTAACTGAAACTGGGCGGCACTTGATAGTTCCCAGCATGCTTTGCATATGGTTGAATTTAGAGAGGATAAATGTTAAAATTAAGTGTAATTTTATCTTTTTTGAGAAATTTAGAAAAGGCGAAGACTTGATAGTGTGTAATTGTGTTTAATGTAAAATTACATTGCAATTATTAGAACCATTTAAATTACAGTGGGTTACCATTGTGGAGAACAGTGGAGCATTTTGTTTGGTTGTCGACTGATTGTACAATTTATTTACTCGTTATAAAACTTAACATTTAAGATGCTAATATGTGCTGCTAACAAATAACTAGCTATAGTCTATCAATTTTATTATGTGTCGCTAAATTAAATGAAGCCTATATATAATTTTTGAGCGTGTGTACAGACTTGTAAATCTCAATAGACATGTGTCTGTGTTGGCAGGCACAAAAAAAAAGCATTTTGCAATTAATTTCATTGTTATCAAAAATGCCATTAATTAAATATTAGATTAGCCCAAACAATCTAATTTACATCATCCTTTCATTACCTTTTATATTACGACAACAATAATATTTTTTTCACAGCTGTTTCCAATGAATAGCCATCCAGTCTAGTTAGTCCCATTCTGTTTAACAAAATCAGCGAATGTTGCTACAAACAAAATATATGACTTATATTTGTATTTTGTCAATTCCCAAAGGGTGTTTAAATCCGCTAGCGTTTATAGTGAGAGAGAGAGAGAGAGAGAGAGAGAGAGAGAGAGAGAGAGAGAGAGAGAGAGAGAGAGAGAGAGACTGGACTCTCAGCTGGAGTCTGGTAGAGCGCATGCGCAGTAAGGGATGAAGCTTCTCCGCTTTTTTTCGGCAGCTGGCGTGAGGTTCTGGAATTCCAACATGGCAGTAGATGTGGTCAGTAATTCTGTAGTGGTCAGTCTCTCCAGCCCTGACTTGGAAGCGTTCCAGAACATCACCGACTCGGAGTAACCGCCATCCGCCGCTCTCAGCAGCACGGCTGGACGCTTCGCCGTTCACAGGCGCGGAACAGGTAAATCTTTCACTTTGTTTGCGTCCACCAGCTGTCCGTGTGTAGGCTACCGGAGAGAGAGAGAGACAGAGAGAGAGAGAGGCCATGCCATGCACGGACAGCGCGCTCGGACACTCGGACACAGGCCCCAGAAAACAGCGCGCAGTTTTTGTTCGGCGTGGCTCTTAATAGCATTAAATTATGGTAGTTTGACTTTGAGCACTAGGTAAGAAGTTTTATTATTGGAGGAGAGTTCTCACGACAGCATTGATCCGTATGTGTGTTGTGTGTCCAGGCGAGAGTGACAGAGACATTCTTACCCATCAGCACTATTGAATATTATCTTACTTTATGAATCTCAATAGCTCTTACATGTTCTGTTGTTTCCATTACAAGGATATTCACAAGACTAGCATATTTAAATTCAATTTAAATAATAGTTGATATATTATAACTGATTTGCAGTAGGTTAATTGAATAAAGAAATATAAATCAATAATTTAAACCCTAATTCGCAAGTTTAGGTAAAAAAAATAGACAATCTACATTTAAATGGATTTTAAAGCACTTTATAAAAATATGTTTGCATTAAATGTTCAAATAATTTGAATATTTAAAAGCCTTTATAAAGTAGACTAAATGGAAAAAAAGAGCGTTAAATGTTCAGTTTAACATTTTGTTTAGAGGTTAAATCGGGAAGTTAAACAAATAAATAGCCTAGCAATGACAATTAATGAGCATTTTTATAGCTAATGGTAAATTTATTTTCCTGCTGCATCATATATTCATCTCTCCAATCTCTTTCTCCACAGTTTGGGGTTCCTGTCCGCCCAACACTGTTTGCATGCGGTGTGTCATTCAACTTAACTGAAAAACTCTTTCTCTACAACACTCCTCTCTCTCTCCGTCACCTCGCTGATGTCAAGCAATATGATCAGCGGTGTATATGGTAGGTCACATTTGTTTTATTTGAAAATGCATGCAAATCTCTTGTAGATGATGTACAATTCTTTATGAACCAGTTTGCTTACTCCTTTAGGCTATTGTCAGTAGCTACCAATCATATGCATGCAGTATTTTGACTAGGCTATTTGCTTTTCGCCTTCATTAGATAGGATAGCGGAGAACTGACAGGAAAGTAGCCTACAGAGAGAGAGAGAGAGAGGAGATCGGGACATGACCCAGGCAGGACTCAAGTCACAGACCCTAAAAACAGCTCTCTTAAATAGCTATAAAATAGCCTACTTGTACAGTTTAAGAACATCCCGTATTCCCTGTTCTCTTGACTTTTTATATATAGCCTAGATTTTCCTACTTAAACGTTTTTTCCAATATGTTCCTCCATTCGGATATCATTCGTTCCATTCGTGCTAGACGCAGATTGATTTTCAGTGTTGTGATAGCATTTTCCTGGCCCGCGTCAGGGGAAGGAGAGTTGAGATTGGAGGTTACAGACCGCAATCATGTAACGCTGTATCTCCAGTCGGGCGCGCGGGCAGAGCGACTGCTGCACGAGCGCGTAATAAATGCTCGCGCTATGATGTGATTCTGGCGGGAAATCAGCCGTGAGCGCACAGTGGCGCGCTTAGTTAGATGTGCATAATTTGGACTCAGATGTATTGTGAAATGACAACACTTCATTTTCCAATATTCCAGTGTTCCCCTTGTCTCCCTTTGTCTGTCTCTCAGTCAGGTAGAGCAGATTGCTGTCTGTATGAGTGTTGTTTATCGGTCTGAATGTGAAGCTAGCCGTCACACACACACACACATTACACACAATAAATCACAAGTTTGATTGGCAGTGAATTAGAAATGGACAGTTAAACTACTGTGTGCACATTTCTTGTTATATTTTCACATGAGCCAACTGTAACATCAGTCTGTTTTGGGATATTGTCTTGTTTTATTGTCCTGCTTGTTGGTCTCTGTTCTTTTTTGGCCTTAAATCAGTTAATCATGTCGAAAACAGAATTGTGATGACATTTGAAGTGGTTATCACTGTTAAATGTTCATAAATCGACCAAATTGTGTATTATTTGAGTATAATTACATCAACAGGTTTGTGTGAGATTTACGGTTAGTGTACCGGACTGTGACCATCATAGACATTGAGGCGGGAATGTCAATGTCAAATTGTGTGCACAAATTGTGGATCTTCTATTTTTCTTTCTTTTTCTTTATTCTCTCAAATCTATTTGAATCCTTTAATGTCAAGACAGCTATGGCCTTGGCTAGTAGCATAGGCTAGTAATAATCCTTGTGAAAACTGTTCTGTCTCACACACACACACACACAGACACACTTTTCATGGTACCGTTTGAATTCTATCTCTTAACAAATGAATAGGCTTGTGTTGTAGTTGCAGAGTGAGAAATTGAGTGTTAGTTTACATGAGCGTGTCAACTTGAAGTCCATTGCTGATACTTGCTGCTTTTGTTTTCCCTGTACATTTCCTGATGATGTAATTTAGGAACTGGCTTTTGTTAGTTAAACGGATATCGCAAAAGACTAACAGGATGGAATACAATATTGAGGACATTGTAAAACCTAGAATACTTGAGAAAATATGTTTTTCATTAGATAAACACAAAACACGAAGAAACAAACATCTCAAACTTTTCTTATAAATTGCCAGTTTTTATTTTATAACTAGTAAAAACTTTTAAATTCTCCCCATCTTTGCTTATTGTGATCAAAGAAAATAAATTCATATTATTCCAATTATAATAGAATCATCTTTAGTGAGTTATCCAGAATATTTTTAGACTAGTACTGTCAATCAATTTAAAATGTATTTATGTGAAAATGTTGAAGACATTAAATTATGGCATTACAAAAATAGGTTTTGACGGTCAATTATTGTCTATATTTCCATATCATTGAACAAAACATTGAGCTGTTAGTGCTACAAGTTAAAAACTGCAACTTTTGAAAACTTTTTAAAAAAGCTTCTTGACATTCTTGCATTGTGTATCACACAGTTGTGCTTCATACATTAAACTCCTCTTCCATGAAATAACATGTCCTGTGTGATGAGCTCGTTCAGTGCTGTCTGCTCACATTAAGTTTTGTTTGGCGAGGCATGTTGCCTGATTGAACTGAGCTGACTGCGCACTTGCAAAAACATGAAGGAGGTACTTAGATTTTTTAATTGCTCCGTTTGTAGGTAAATTCCTTATTATTTACAAACCGTTCAGGGGGCATGCTTAAATGTGGTAATTTTTACAATAAATATTGGACCCTTTATTGTGATTGCTCATACATTGGCTATAGTAGGAATAAAACGGCAACAAATAATGTAGTCATGAATATGAAAGGAACATACCAACATTATAGCATTAAAGGAGTAGTTCACTTAAAAAAAACTTTTTCTGATAATTTACTCACCCCCATGTCATCCAAGATGTCCATGTCTTTCTTTCGTCAGTCGAAAAGAAATTAAGGTTTTTGATGAAAACATTCCAGGATTTTCTCCATATAATGGACTTCATTGGTAACCAAACGGTTCAAGGTCCAAAAGACAGTTTCAGTGCAAACTGCAAACTGTTCAAAGGGCTTTAAACGATTCCAGACGATGAATAAGGGTCTTATCAAGCGAAACGATCACTCATTTAAAAAAAAAAAAACAACAAAGTTTAAGTTTTATAAGCTCAAATGATCGCCTTGCTCTGCTGTGATGCGCGTTCGTGACTCTCCTGTTCGAACTCGTTTTTTCGAACTCAGTCGAACGAAAAAAGATTCATTCATTTTGACAAACGAGTTTGAACAGGAGAGTCACGCATCACAGAACAGAGCAAGGCAACCATTTGAGCTTATAAAACTTAAACTTTGTTTTTTTTTTTTTTAAATGAGCGATCGTTTCACTTGATAAGACCCTTATTCATCATCTGGAATCGTTTAAAGCCCTTTGAACAGTTTGCACTGAAACTGTCTTTTGGACCTTGAACCGTTTGGTTACCAGTGAAGTGCATTATATGGAGAAAAATCCTGGAATGTTTTCATCAAAAACTTTAATTTCTTTTCGACTGAAGAAAGAATTACATGGATATCTTGATTCTTGAATGACATGGGGGTGAGTAAATTATCAGCAAAAGTTTTTTTTAAAGTGAACTACTCCATTAATAACCTCCCTTTCTCATCTTCAACTCCTGTTTCCGTCCCTCCTTCTTTTTGACAGCCAGATTGTGTTAAAATTTTAGTGTTGACAGTGTTTGTGATTAAATTATTCCTTTACTCTTAACGTCATCTAACTTCACACTTTTCCTTATTCCCCCCTTCCTCCCTCCAATTTCATTCCTCCCTTCACACATCTAAAGATATGTAGCAACAAGAAGAAAGTGTCTTTGAGTGACTAATGTCGACTTTCTCTCACAGTTTGTCTCCCCTACTTTCTCTTTTCTCTCGCTTGTCCCTATTACATGAAAACTAGTGCCTCCCTGGAGTTTCTCTATGTGTGTGTGTGTGTGTGTGTGTGTGCATATGAGGGATGATTGAGCTGTTTAATATGCTAAAGCCCTATTAAAGGCCGATGTCAGCAGCAGACGGTGTACGGCCGCCCAGTCTGCCCCGGCCCAGTGCTCTGTATTGTGTCTCTAAATGAACACGGTACTGTGTTAATTAGCAGAGGAAAATGGCGTGTGGAATTGAATTGGTCATTGACATGCGAGGCGTTCGTCTCTCGTTTAGAGAGATATGAAAATGATTTAAGCCCCAGCTATGTCTTTTATGGAGGTTTTAAATAATTTATCTGCAGAAAGGAGAAGGGGGAGGAAGTGAAAGAAAAGAGTTGCCTCATCTGTCTTAGATTGAATTTATCATGTTTTTTTTTTTGCTAAGAATGTCTCTCTGAAATGTTTGAGACAGTCTGATTCATTTAAATTAAAGTTGAAGTGTCCGATTCCTATGCTACTGTCACCAAATGGTATGGCAGAATAATGATTGTTTTGAAACAAGTTTCCCAAACACTCCTCAAAAAAAGTAATCAGGGCCTAAAACTAATTGTTCTGCCACATCTGCCAGTGGCCGGTGACTTAAGAAAACGTACCGGTCAAAAATATTTTTTACCAGCCATGACACAAAAACAGGCAGTTTGGACACCAACATTTTTAGATACCAATGAACACCAGATTCCCCTTTTGCAGTTTGATACCACAGCTAAAATTACTAGTTTATCTAATATAAATTGAATTTTCTACATTTTTAAAGACAAGTAAACAGTGAAGTCAGTAATAAAATAAGAGCAAATAATCAGACTTAATAAAAGTAATACAAGCTACAGATGCCACATTAGAAAATAATCTTACATTACTAACTTGTGTAATTGACATAATGTTTGTAATAGCATCTAGTATGTTATCAAAAGCTGTGATGAAGTTCTGAAAGTGTTGTGCTAGAACAATGTTTCATGTCTTATGGGGACTTTCCATAGATATAATTATTTTTATTCTGTACAAAATGTATAGACCATTTTGCAAGATGTAAACAACACTGGTCCAGAAACACTTCCTGTTTCAGTTTTTTATCACTACATAAAAGCTGGGATAAAATACAACCAACAGAACATATAAAACTTAATCAAAAACTTAAACAAACATCTTTAAGATGTTTTCTTTACATGTGAAATAAAGAAAACAGTTACAAACTGAAACAGGAAGTGTTTCTGGACCAGTGTTGTTTACATCTTGCAAAATGGTCTATAGGCCTATTCTATCCCCTACCCCTTAATATAGCCTACTCATCACAGAAAACTTTCTGGGGTTTTTTCAAGAAAAAAATTTAAGAAATAGAAAAAAGAAGACATTTTCAAGAAACGTCACTTAGTATGATTTATAAGATATTTTCCTCATGGGAAAAAAAACATGAGGAAATGACATATACAAAATATATAATCTACAATATATGTCCGACGCCTCGTCAACAACAACTCCTTCCAACAAGGACAAGGATTTCCAAAAATTGACATCTTTGTCGAGAAATAATGTAGAGTTTATCAGGACACACAGACCACACATAAACACATTTTGAACAAAGTGGTTATAAATTATAACTTATAATCTTAGAAAAATCACTTATAATGTAAAAAGAATTTATTACATTTGGTTATCTGTATCAGCAATTGAAAACAGAGTAGAAACTAATTCTATAGACCCCTTTTGCGCCGACGTCACAGTTACGTCACGGAGCTGGAGGCAAAACAAAGTGAAAACTGGAGGCGGCCAATACAAACCAGCACAGATTCAGCTACATAATAAGGAGCTAAATTATTGTTACTATTATTAAATGTAATCTTGTTGTGTTGTCTGGTGCAAGAATTGATGAAAAATGAATATGCTGTGTCTGGAATTTTTATTTCTAGAAAATATTCACATCATTAAAATCGCACTGTAATGTCACTCTTTTATATTGTTGTCGTCTTGGCAGAACTGCGTGCGGATCATACACACATGCCTGATCCCTAACCCCACCACTAATCCTATCCATCTCCACCCCTTACATCTTAAAGATTTAATTTAGTGGTCTCAACCTTTTTGCGTCCTTTTTAGTGACATTACAAAACAAAAGTTTTGATTCAATCTCTGAACTTAAACTTTCATAGACCTTTCGCTGCTGAGGCTACATTCTGTCATACTTCTCTGCACCTCCCTCTCTCTCTCTCTCTCTCTCTCTCTCTCTCTCTCTCTCTCTCTCTCTCTCTCTCTCTCTCTCTCTCTCCCTCTTTCTCTCTATTGCAGCACTCAGCAGGCCAGGGCTGAAAGTCAGGCGTTTTGAAGAGAGGACGTTGAGAGTGAATGGCTCATTCACATTAAATAAGAATTAGAGGGCTTCCACCCTGCCACTCTTACAATGGTCAAACAGCCTGGCACAACAGGAGAACTGTTCACAACTGCTCTCTCACACACACACTAAAAAGCATGCCCTTTGTGTCGAGGAAAAGAGAGTGCGGTTTTGTATCAGATAGATTTTCTGTTTTATTTTTAGATGGATAGTATGATTTTGATCTATGCAGTACCGTGGCTCACCCAAAAAATAAAATTCTGTCATACTCTCACATTTCTCCAAACCCTTATTTAATTTGGAACATATAAGAAGTAGTTAGGCAGAGTGTTCATGCTGCTCTTTTCTATACAATGAAAGTGAATTGTGACATGGGGCTTATAAAATAAAAAAATAAGCACTATATAAGTGTGATAATATTAGTCCAACTGATAGATTTTACTCACACTGATATATATTCATTGTAATACTAATGTCACACCAAATTTTTGAGGCCAAATTTTTCTTTTGTGTCTTGCAACTGATGAGCTAAATTTGAATACACAGTCATGGTCAGAATTATTGGCACCCTTGGTAAATATGATCAAAGTGAAAATAAATCTGCATTGTATATGTATTTGATCATTATTTAAAAGAAAAAATCTCAAAAAAGTAACCTTTCATTGAAGGAAAACTAATACTCTAAAAATGCTGGGTTGTTTTAACCCAAATTTGGATAAAATATGGACAAACCCAAATGTTTGGTTAAAAATGTCATTAAAAAATTTTAACCCAATGGCTGGGTTTGTCCATATTTGACCCAAATTTGGGTTAAAACAACCCAGCATTTTTTTTTCAGAGAATGTGGGTGGAAAATCCCACTGTTAAAATGATAAAAATGTGAAAATGTTTTTCTCTAATACACATTGGCCACAATTATTGGTACCTCTAGAAATGTTATTTTCCACTTCATATTTACAATTTTTTGCACACCAGGGTTACTAGGAACATGAAATTGTCCAGGCATGACTTGCTGTTTGACATGACTATAAATATGAGGAAACACAAAGGCAAAATTCCCTTAATCATCAACCTTTTGGCTATAAAAGAATAGTTCTGATTTTTGAATAGCCTTTTTGGAGCTTGAAAGCCCCTGTCCATCATTCACTAATATAGTATGGAAAAGTGCATTGTGATCATCCTGCCTAACGTCATATTTTGTGTCTGACAGAACAAAGAAAATCATACAGGTCTGGAACAACATGGTTCATTTATGTGTGAACTATGCCTTTAATATAATCATGAAATTGTGTATTATGGTGACCTTTTCCCTAAACTGAATTAGATATTTTTGTGTCAAGTATTTGTCTTGTGTAATATAAAATCAGGAATTTTGTACTTAAGTAGGCACTTACTGAAATCAATGGTCTGGATTAGATTGTGTGTACAGTATGAGTGTGTATTTATTCTGTCTAGATATTTCTTTAGGGGCTGTATATCTGTTTTGCTGTTGGCGACAGTAATGGCTGTTTAATTACGCAATAAAAACGTTTTATGAATGCAGTGTGTGTGAGTCTGTGTGATGTATTGATTTTGCTGCTGGAGAAACCTGAGATTTTCACTTAAGGAAAAGTGACTCTCTGTCTGTCGATGGGCTGCTGGTTTTAAAGGGGTGGTTTACTCCTCTTTTTCTTTGCATGATTGTGTTTATGGGGTGCAATATAACATGTATTCGTGGTTTTTCTTTTTTAAAAAGTCTTATTTTTCATAAACTTCAACTTTATCATCAGCCGCGCTCGACATCACAAACGAGCGGTTTACTTCCTGATTCTATGAAAACACTCCCTCAGAAACACGTCGTGGGCTCAGATTGGTTAGTTTGGGCGGGTGTGTTGTGATTGGCTAAACTGTCGGAAGGTTAACGCCTATTACCTTTATGGGAAAACGCCAGCTCCGGTCCAGATGTAAATAATGGTGTCGTACTGCAGTATCAGTGAGGCAGAATCAGACCGAGAAAGCCGCGATGAAGCGAGTCAAACAGAACCACACCACACACGGCTCTTACTAAACGTTTCTGAATGATAATTTGCCATATTTTTTTAACCATATACACGTTTGTTTTACACAATAGCATCTGACTGGCAACGATAGCAACTGACTGGCTACTAATGTTAAGCACAAACAGCGTTGGCAAGTTTACGTTCTTGATCAAATCGAAAATAACGTCATAAAGCATATATACATGAAAAATACGTTTAAAACATTAGTACTTATACAAAATTCAGGTCCATAATGTTTGTACGCGTTTGTCGTAGACACAAAATACTAGCATAACTAGTAGCCTAGTGGCTTTAAAGCCAGCGCTGGCATTTTGAAAAAATAAAACATAAATAAAACACAGGCTAACGTTACGTCTGGAATTAGTATACATGCAAATACATTTAAAACGATTAAGTCTTAGCCTACTTACAGGTTGTGGTCCAACAACTGCTGCCTCTGGTTTTAAAGTTGGATCTGCTTCATTGTTTATTAACAGTTTCTTGCTGCATTGAACTCGTGAAGATTCTGGAAGCTGTCTTCCGTAAAATGCGCAGCACAGAGAGCTAGATTACGATCGTCACTTTGAGGAATATAATCAAACATAAATTGTATCCATTGTTGATGAAGTATAGCATCCATGGGAAGCTTGAAACACAGAACACCTGACAGCTGGGTGAACACAACTCACTCGACGTGCTGCAGAAATATGCGCATGCCCTTTCCTGCATATTCCGAAGGGAGTGGTTGATGCAAATGTGCGGGTTAGTGACGTACCATAACCCGTTGTAGTCCCAATCCAGTCGTTTTTGTAGGCGTTTACACTTCCTGGTTTTTAAAAGACGATATCTCTGCTTACACTGAACTTTCAGCGCTGCAACTTAGCAGATACTGTTAATGCACCATCAGCAACATTACACACTATTTAAAATCAAAAAAGTGAAACCGGAATCAACCACCCCTTTAAATAGTAGCCTACATGCATTTACACACAAGCACATGCAAAAATACACGGCGTAAGCATTGTTTAAAGAGACGCTACTACTGAACTAACAAATATTCAGTCAATGAAGTGAAGATTCCTTCCTCTAAAACCAGTTAATGAAATGTCTGCCTTTAAAGAAAGGAACATTGCTTTAGAAGTGTGTGTGTGTGAGAGAGAGTGATGGGCCATCTCTGGAGGATTTGTAGCCAGAGGGTATATTGGAACAACAGAAAGTCGTTCTCTAAAGCACCAGCACAAAACCTTTTACACACGGAAAATAACTAACACTAGATCAGCAGCTTTGCAGCTAATGGGATTTTCCAGGTTCTGTAGAACACAACAAAAAAAGATAGCGTTTAGAGAGATCATTACACCAAAACATGTTAATCTTGGACTTTACATTTGGCTTTAGACTGGTGAGGCTGTAATGTAGGCTGGCAAGCCAGAGAATATTCATTTATTTAACTAGCTCTCTCCATTATGAATAGTACTTTATCTTTGTCTTGTAGAACAGCTGAAGTTGTGTTCGTTTGAAGAACCCTTCATGCACTGGTTTGGGAATTTTTGCACTCATCTCAAGAGGTTTGGCTGATGTGGTTTAATTGAGGCTTTATTTTAGATGACATGTTCATTCTCTTAGGTATAGTTTTACTCTTGCCTAGTCCTGATTACTGGTGTTTGCAATTGTTCATTCTCAGGGTGAGGAATTTAACACACCCGCTTTGGCACATTTCTCATCTCGTCAAACCGTTTTTGCTAGAGACATGAATGGCACCTCAAGTCATGTGGCTTATAGAGGACTGGTGTGACATCATTTTTATAAGCTATAAGCAATTGGACCTCCTGTATCATACACTGTAAAAAACAATGAGTGAATGAGTGAAATGTTGATATTTACGCTTTCATTTCAACACGATTGAATTGAGTTCTACAATAGAATTTAATTATTTTTTTTATTCTTGCCTGAACTAACTTTTTTCATGTAAATTACATTTTTTTCTCTTGTATTTACTTCACCACAAAATCATTTTTCTCATTGTCCAGCATAGCATGTTGATAACAATCCCAATGTACTATAGCGAAATACATAAACTGATGAAATATATGGAATATGTGGAATGGAATGTAAATCACTTTGGATAAAAGCCAAATGCATAAATAAATGTCGAATGTAAAGAAGAAAAGTCCCATAGAACAGATTTACATTGAAATATATCTGTAGAATATATCTGTATATATCTGGTGAATTTACTGTGTATCTGTTTTTATAGAGGAGCATGTCAGAAATAATGTTAAATAATTATGTCTTGTTAGCTTCAACCATTAAAATAGAAAAAAGCAATTAGAAAGTTGTTTTAAGACCTCATTAGCTCTTTCAGATCTGTTATTGATATTGCTTATAATCTTTTTTTATTTATTTTCTTTTATCCTATAATATTTCAACCACCTCTCTTGTTAATTGCCATTAGTGTGATATAGTATTGTATTTTGCTTTTGTTAGGTATCTGATAAACTATATAACTTTAATTTTTAATAGTTTAAGCTATTGCTAATGTATTGAGAGTGACTTTCAAAGTCCCAATTCATGTCAAAGTCCTTCATGTGTGTGTGTGTGTGTGTGTGCAGTAACTCCAGCCTTTTCCCATGAGAGAACACTGACTGACCTCGAGTTGCGTGTATCGATCAAGAGGATTTGCTGCTTGATAGAATTGAATGTAATTGGGCAGTTTTTAATTGAGATGGATAGAACATGTAAATTTTGCTCCATTAGTCCAAAATCAATATCCATCTGCTGTAGTATGGAGTGTATGTCTCTTTCTTTGTTTTATTTTATTTAATTAAAAAAAACAAGGTTGTTTCTGATGCACAAGGTTTTGCAAATCCACTGTACTTGCAAGGTCAGAGAAAATTTCATGTTTCTTAATTTTAGAAGTATTTTATGTAATATTTAATGGCTAAGGACATAATTTCTCTTTCTTTCTTCTTTTTTTCCCTTCTCTCCCCAATTTCTTTCCATCTGTACAGCCAAATTGGAATGTGGAAGAAAAGCTCTTTGTTTCATAAACTAAACTATTGGTCCAGTAGCCTACTCTGCGTGTGCTATATGTGTGAAGCTGAAATGACAGAGATACAGTATTTTTAGGGGTAACATCTGTTGTCGGGTTCAGTTGCTAATGCCGAGAGCTACATTATTGATCAGTCGTTATTACAGTATGCTGAAATATTATGTTCCTGTGTGGTGTGCCTGAGTCAATGAAACTGAGGAAGAGACAGAGAGAGTGTAATTTGAGGTTCCTTGATTACATTAAAGAGCTTTTATTTTATTCACTTGAGATGAAGCCTTCTGGTGTATCTCAGTATCAGACCTTAATGATATCATCAGAGCTATTCTGGGTGTGTGTGTGGCGAGGAATCAAGTTCTGTTAGTACACAGCTGAATTTAAACTTCACCGTTAATCTAAAGATCGCAGAACAGCTCAAAAAAGGCTTTTACAATTCATTGTTTGATTATCTTTCATTTGAATATTTTATATTATTAAATAAGTTTTGTAAAATGATTTTTGTCTTTTTTACAAGATGATTATGCACAATTGGTCATTAATTAATTGCGGTTAATTAACCTAAATTGCTCACATTTTCTCTCAGTAGTGGTTTTTTTGTAACAATCCTAATTTATATTGTTATGGAAATAAGGTAGAGTAATAAGTATAATTAGTGATGTTTTTTTGTTTTTACAGAAATATATGATTGCGTGTTTGCATATTTATTGGCAAGTACATGGGCGGCACACTCTGAGGCTCTTGGGTGTAATAGAAATTCTATTTGTTGCTTAAATTTCTGTTTTAGATTTTTTTTTTGAACTTCCATGAGTTTGAATTTGACTTTTTTTCCCATTTTATTGGCAGGCGTGACCATGCAGTGGAGCCCTGAGCAGTCACAGTGGGCGGAGCAACACTATGACATCACCTCGACCACTCGTTCACCGGGGCATAAGATCGAAGCACTAAGAGATCCAAGGCTAACAGGTTCGACCTCAACTGCAGCGTACCAACATTCATGGGCAAACGATGACATTTCAGCTCTGACGGCTTCTAACCTGCTCAAGCGGTATGCCGAGAGATATTCTGCCATCCTGGATCTACCCTGTGAGAATGGACTTGTGGGATATCCAGACGCAGCCATCTCCGTTAGCATTAGGGGACCCGGTGTTGTGAATAACGGGCCACCCCTTCTTAATGGGCGGAAGGTGGAGGCAGAGCCCTGGCTGGAGAGCGTCTACCCTCCGTTGGGTTGCGTGCCCGAACTTCTTCCCAAAGCACCGCTCAGCGTGTCGGATGTGTCCGTCAGTGCGTGCAACTCCCCGGTTGTAGGCAGCGGGAGTCTTCCAGAATCTTGTTTCTCCAGCAGCAGTTGTAACGGTCAGTCCGCGAACCAGGAATACAGCAGCACTCCCTATAGCACTCCCTTCCTGCAGCCTGTAGGGACTTACGCAGGCTCTCTTTTCCACCCTACCCCTTCCCATGCCAGTTTAGTGTCAACTTACAGTGCCAACACCTCGCAAAACCTATCGGCATACAGTTACCCAAATCCCCGTTACCCCTCACAGGCCGTTCTTCCTATAGGTTACAGTCCGCCCCCACCTCCCTCGGCATACCTCCCTTCAGGTATAACTCCTCCTAACCCTCTTCCAACTGTGGGATACTCATATCCAACCACCAGCCTGGGAGGTAGTGTCTCTGAAAGTGATGCCCCAAGTGCAACCAACCTTTCAAAGTCATATTACCCATCAACTCAAAGTGAGATTGGAGTGTTTGAGGAATTCGATTTTGGTGGAAACTCTAATTCGGACTCTAGGTCTGAAGGCAGTCCCCTCTACAGACCATCAGGAGAGGACACGGTGGACAAGCAAAATGGGTTCAGCCAATCGGCGGATGAAGCTTCATCTTTCAAGCCAGCTAATCACGGAGACTCTTTGAGAAGCCTGGAGACTCTCACAGTTGCCATGAGCGGCCGGAGCAATGGTACGTCCGGGCAGCACTTCCCATCTACCTCGACTTCTGTTGTCACTTCTCACCAACATCTCTGCCTTGATACAAACACACCCTGAGAGATTGTGCTCATACTCAAGTTGATGAAGTGTGATTGCTCCCTCGTAATGGATCGGAGGTAGAAAGGAGGGACTTGCTCAAAGCCATTTTGTCCGGCCTCAAAATACAGCTGCGTCATGGGGAATTCTGTCCTGGAAGACAGCAGGAGTTTAGTTTCTCCTTTCTGGAAAGAGGACAATGATGTTTATGTCCCTCCTAGCCGAGCCTAACTGGTCATTGCGAGACAATGGCCTCCTCACTCTGCTGGAATGGACAGACCAGTACATCCTCCATGATGGACACGCATATCTGAGAGGGATGGAAAGAATTCACTCCTCCATTCCGAGAGATAGGAGAGTACATCAAGGGAATTGATCTGTCTAATGGATGTGTTGTGATTACCATGGAGACGAGGAGTCACGGTAACAGATGTGGTGGTTGGACACTGGCTACGTATGGTTGACCATATTGCCATGGTGTACATTCTGTGTGTGCGTGTGTTTGTGGCCTTGTAATGGTTATTTATGTGGTGAGCTTTAATTGTAAATCCTGTTGCCCCTTTTCCACGGGAGAGTTGACAAATCCTGCTTGTAAAGAGTCCATGTGTGGGAGAGATAAATAAAACCTCAGGAAAGTGTCTGTCAGTTAAATGGCGTATGCCTGTACTGTATGTGTAACAGAGAAGAGGGCATTTTCACATACCGTCCTTAGGAAAAAAACAAAAACGATTCAGTCGACTTGAACTAGGTGGTCTGTTGGTCAATTTGTGAGCTCTTTCACAGCATTTTAAGAGAGTATACAGTACAGATCGGTTGCTACTAGACATATTTGTAGAACGGGATTATTCTACGATACATTATGCAAAACGTTTTTTGCAGTTCTTTAGGTTGTTAAAGCTGCTGTGTGTAATGTTTTTCAACTTTACTAGGTTAATATGCAGAGAAAAATCTCGACTTTCCAAAAAGTGTAAACACTGGCACTGTGGTGCTTTGTTTGAACCTACCAACACTGGCTTAACCATTGGTGCGAATTTGATGGCGGGACTTCCTTTTTGTCCGACCAATGGAAGATAGAGAAAAATGTTTTATTTTAAACAATCTTTATTTTTATAATTCCATTTGATGCCTTTAGGGGCTTAACAAAATTGCAAACTGCAGCTTTAAAATTTGCTGTTCAATTTAAAATGTTTAGTAAATAACAGTATTTATCAGTCATTGAGATCTATTGTGCTGTTATGTCTATTCCACCAATTTTTGCTGTTGTCGCAAAAGATTTTGCAGGCTACTTTAACATTACTGCAACAAATGGAATTCCAACAATTCAGGCTACTTCCTGAGATGGTCTCAGCCTGCTTGGCTACCAAAAATAAAACATTGCCTTAAGGGCCAAGTGTGAAAATGCTCAGCGAGAAGGAGACCACATGATTTTTGCGTGTTTGTCTTCACTTATGGTTTTGCGCATTTTTAAAAATAGTGTTGTTTACTTTATCCCAAGCACTGGAAATGGGTTTGGCTGACCTCACTACAAATCTTTCTGTTTCACTTCTTTATGAACCCCACCAAAGGGAATTAAGATATTATGCTTATTTATTAAAGTAATCACCAAAGCAGCTGTGTGGGAGCCAAATAACAAGGAAATGTTCAGCCAAAATGACTCCCTCTGTGTGAATACATTTTATTTCTGTGCAGTTTCGATTCAAAAGAGTGAATTGGCTTCATTTCAGGAGACAAATGGATGGAAATCCTTGAAAAGGCTGCTTAAAGTTCTACCAGGTCCAAATTGAATTGTGAATTGAACCAAAATTGAATTTCCTCGGCTAAACTGAATGAAACAGACCTTAATCATGATGATGAATCTAACTACAATGGGGCACATCAATGTATTGTTTCTATTACATGTCGGTTCATAACTTTCCTGTTGATCACAAACTTTCAAACTAAAATGTTAGAATTATGTGAGTTATTGTAGTTGAATCATTGAAGTTTTCAATGATTAGGAAATACACCAGTGCACTTCTCCTTACACAACTACACACACTGTATGAATCTAGATTAAAGCACAGTCATTCTTTACATTTTTTTTTTCAACTGTTTACCAAAAGTGCCATTTATATTTCTTTTACTTTTAAAGAGAAATGTTTTCTTCCACAACATCTTTTATATTGCTGTCAATTGAAGAGATTTTACTGTTACCGGTTTTTGTCCTGGCTAAAGCTTTTCATATCATTTTGAAAATTAGGCAATGTCGAAGGATCAGTATTACATCAGTTACTGTTCTAACCATCTTTCATCTTATTAAAAGGGTTGTTTGGTATTAAAAGTAAGGCACTAAGTAACTTGAGTGGCTTTTTTTTCTTTACAGATCTAGATATAAAAATGAAATTGTCTGTAGCATTCTATGCAAAACTCTCTTACTAAACCTTGTGAGCGCACTATTGACATGATAAGCAGCAACATTGTGCATTAAGATTTAATTTCAGCAAATATTTGATGCTACGTATTTTAAGTTGTTAGCTTAGCAACATGCTAACATCAGTTGGAATCAACTGTGACTGTGAGTGTTGGTTGAGTCTCTCATGCTTTTTGTGTCGCATGTAAGGGAGCCTTTTCAAAATTTCACGTCAGTAATTTGAGGTTCCATAATATGGAGGATTTTCCCAAAAGCCCAAATTTGGATTTTGTCTATGTAGGTATCCCGCTCACTGGGTTTTGGAACAAACCTTTTGATTCTTTCCAACAAAAGATTTAAACATATTTGGCAAATATTTGTAAGAATCTTTCTAAGATGTACCTAAACCCTTCTTATTCTTTTTTTTGTCTTTTTATTAGGATTTTTGTTGTCGTTGCTGTTGGAACTAGGAAAAGAGTGTGACTGCAGAATGTAATGCGTCATCAAATACTCCTTGCAGACAGCAAGGTGAGACTAGGGGCCATGCAATGAGAGATATTGAAAATTGTACATCATAAGCATATATTTTTTACCACTTTTACAACCATAAACAAAAACCCCAGGCTAGATGCCTCTAAGTGTTTGCAGTAATGGTGCACTAAACTCTAAAATTGTTTTGTTATCAAGACTTTGGACAGCTGTGTTTGGTATTTTTGAGTGCTGAAATTGGTGTTAAAGGTGCATTAAAATCGCACATGTTTCACTGTGTAAACACCACATTTAGTGGTTGGTCACTCTTTTTTTGCATTTCAAAATCTGACATTTTTACGATGTGTGTTCTCAATATATAAAGTACAGTTGCATTTAGAACTAAATTGTGAGTTTATTGCAGTCAAACCGAGAGAGTGTGTTGCCATAATTCTCAATCAGCTCTATTGTGTTTGTTTTCATGACTTTTGGAGTATTGTAAACAATTTCCTAATTAAATATGTTTATCTTAAGGCCCTGCTTGCTGTTTTCAATGGACCTGAATCTTATACGAGTTTTACTTTGAGAAAGCATTTTAAAACAACTTTGTTGCCCAAAGCGCTTCACAATCAAAGAAGAAGAGTATTAAAAGCAAAAAATAAAAGATAAAGAGTAATATAACAAAAAGAGCCCGTTCTCATCCCAAGGCGTCATATACAACGCTTTTGCCAAAGCGTAGACCTCCAACGCACATGGGACCCTTAAGCGTCAAGATATATATTGGGCAGAAGGCGCCTCTTAGTGGTCTAATGCTGCGTTCGTGTGCTATGGTGATTATGGTAAATACCAAAAGCCGACGTGGAAAATGCACATGAACACCCCCTCATGTGGTATTTACCACTGGGCAACTCGTAGAATATTTTGATGCGAGTTGCCGAGATGAAAATAACCTTTGACCATTCCAAAATGGCGGAGAGCACAGTGAGAGTCGTGAATGGTAAAAATATATATATATATATATATATATATATATATATATATATATTCATGATCTGGAAAATATACAGCATATTACCTTTTGAGTTTTGATAAATCATTTTCTTGCTGTTGCAGATGACTTAAGCAATCTAAAATAGTTTTAGCTAAATAACAGGTCTGAATCTCCATCTTTTTTTACGACAACAAAAGCACTTGAACGCAACACACTGGTACCAGTTCACAAGTGGAAAATATCCTATCCTAGCATAACCCTACCCTACCCCATACCTATTGTAAACCAACCTACCACTACCGAAGCGTCTCATTTGACGCTATAGGGTGCCATGTGCGTTCTGCATTGGATGTCTACGCTTTGGCAAAAGTGTCGTATATGACGTCTTGGGATGAGAATGCGTTGAACAAAAAATATAACAATTAACATACATGCCCACAAACAAATACTCAATAACATGATCGTGCCTACACATGGTGACTAATCGTGTCTATTGCTGAAGGCCCCCAAAAGCTTGGTTAAAAAGATATGTCTTCAACTGAGACCTAAAAACCTCTATACTATGGATGGAGATGGAGCCTGCCTATTATATAGAGAGATTGTTCCACAATTTAGCAGCAACTACTGTAAAAGCTTGGTCACCATTTGACTTTTTCATAGCACGAGGGAGTGACACATTTGATCCGTTGATCTTTAGGTCCTAGCCGATGTATGCAATCCTAAAAGATTACTGACATAAATTAGAGACATGTTGTGAAGAGCTGTAAAAACCAATAATACAATCTTAAAATCAATTCTGAACTGGCAATCAAAGAAGAAAGGACAAAACTGGAGTAATGTGATCCTTTTTTGTTGTTTGTACCAGTCTGCAGCCTTCTGTACTTTTGAAGGGTCGGTTCACTCAAAAATAAAATTTATGTCATTAATTACTCACCCTCATGTCAACCTGTAAGACCTTCAATGTAAGACGTTCAAATTCGAGAACACAAATGAAGATCTTTTTCATGAAATCCAAGATCCGCCCCCTCTCCCCCCTTATTGAACTACACCATTATTTGCCTAGAAATGTATAGTGAAAACATCTTTAAAATAGCTAAATGTGTGCGCAATTTACTCACTATTACATATATAACATGGATAAAACTGCAATAAATTTGTAGACAAAGGTGAGTGCCAGTATGAATGTGTGAATGTCCAAGTGTGTTAACCCTGTGATGGACTGGCCATCCGTTCAGAGTGTTTCCCTGCCTTCAGCCCGAGATTCTGGGACAGGCTCCAGAATCACTTACGACAAGCGGTTAGGAAAATGGATGGATTGTTAATTGCAATAGTACATGCAAAATCAATACGTTTGTGGGCTGTAGGTGTTAAATTAGATCATTTTGTGCTTTTGTATTTTTCAGGTGTTTAACCAATGTGTGTAAGATTTGTTCTCATAGAACCTAGATTTTTATTGTTCTTTTTTCCCTGTGTTATCTCATGGTGACTTAATGGCTTGTTTTTTGTTTTATTATTCATTTCAAGTTAAATGTAATTTTCAACAATTAAAGTATGCAGGGCAGTAATTCTGTTAAAGGACCCTTAAATGGGCAGTCTATGCAAATTAGGGGAAATTGTGCAAAGGCAGAATAGAGAAAGAAAAACATGAATAAATTATGCAAATAACAAAGAGACTTGACCATTTGAAAGCCTAAATTTCCAGTAATAAGCGCAGTATTTCATTTTTTATTTTACCATGCGGTTATGAAATGACTGCTTCAGTCTGTGCGTGTGTGTGCGTGTGTGTGATGGATTTGACATGGGGTGAATGAACACAAACGGCACTAAATGCCAGTGTGCATGTCTGTGTGTGCTTTGAGGCTTTGTGGATGACGGTACATTTGCGGGGTAATTATGCATAGTATTGGAATGAAGTTCAAATTATGTATCCATTTGTGTGTGCCTGTTTGTATTTTTTTTTTCTTACTTTAACAGGCAACATCTTTCTTTCTTTCTTTCTTTCTTTCTTTCTTTCTTTCTTTCTTTCTTTCTTTCTTTCTTTCTTTCTTTCTTTCTTTCTTTCTTTCTTTCTTAGCTGTATATAAAAACAGTAGAAATCTATGCACTGTCTCCATTTTGATAATAAGTAAAAGTGTGTGTGTTTTCTGCTTACAGTAAACACATGGGGTTTCATTTGTTCAGTCTTCACGATAGTACATTTTACTCAGATCTCTAAAAGCCTAAAATAAATAAAAATGCCTGACCATCTTGGATATTTATTTGGAGCTCTGAGGAAAAATAGACAGACCTACAGCTCATCATACGGTCCAATCAGCTGCCCTGGCGTTTGATCCTTTTTTAATGTGCCTGAGTTGCAGGAACATTTTGTTCTAGATGAGGGCTGATAACAGTGATGATGTCTTCTAATCTCAGACAATTATCTACATGTTATTGTGGTTAAGCCAGAATGAAGATGTATTCATCGTCACGATTCTCTATTTTAATAGACACCTTAATTACCCCCCAACACAAGTCATTAAAATGTAAGGTAGAGTACTCATTTGAATAATCATAGTGCTGGCTTGGCAGGCATTGAGACCCCTTGTTCACAAATGAGTTCATCACTAGCAGTTAAAAATATACCATTTAGATTTTGATTTGAGCTATTTTAGAGGTCTTTCAGATAGGGGTGCACTTTATCCCATCTTTATTTTTCTATTTTTTTTTTATTTTATTTTTTTTTACATCTCTGCTTTCACATCATTTTTGATGATGTGGATTTTCCAAGGCAGGCTCATAAGAAATGGGCCCTTCTTTTTTTGCCCACATTCCCATCGTCTGATATTGCAATACACCAATCGTTCCTCTGTTTGTTCAGAGTAAAAGTGCATTTCAGATATAATTTGCTTTATTATTAGAACCTGATATTATTAGAAAACATGTAGTGTGTCCTACATTAAGATGTTTAATTTGATCAACTATTCAGATTTACTGAATGGCAGGGTCTAACTTCTGGAGAATTACAGCATTCATCTTCTCACATAACTTACGAAATCAAACTGAATAAAGCTGGGTGAAAGAACAAAAAGGGAAAGAGAGATGGATTTACAGTTGTTACCTCAGCTATTAAAAAAAAAAACTCAAAGCACTGTAGGCTACTAAATAATATTTTATTAGCTTAATTTTTTGTAATTTAATGCAAATAATAGAACATAAAGCAAATTTTTATATACGTAACTAGATTACCATTAAAAATGGCGTTTGTGAATGAATCATTCACACCGTCGGATCAACCGATTCATTGAATTATCCGATTCAAAAGAATGATTCATTCACGAGTCGTTCTTTGCTACTCCCTCGTGAACAGCGTTCATGGAACAGTTTTCAATCGTTCTCCATTTAAGTTCCACAGAAAAACGAATGCCATACGTGTTTGGAACGAAATGTTTGGTGAGTATGATGTCAGAAATTTGCGCTTCAAAACAAAGAAAGCACGCGCATGTGTGCTCGTGAATTGAGGACGTTGAACATAGATATGTCTATGACGTTGAACGCCATCTGTATCTCAAGATACCGAACTTGCACGTATCTATATAGAAATAGCCTATCATGATTTGAATTACTTACACTTTTTTGGTTTATATGAACACTTTATTTCTATTCATATTTTGATGTTAATATAGCATTTAGGCCAGGGAACTCAAAATAGGCTTTATGGCGAGCGTCACGTGACCAAACCGGAAAACAGGTCTCATCGCATCCGCTTGTCAGAGAACGGCCGTAAGAACAGACTACGATATCTATGGATTTTTAAGGTAATCAGCTAACCTACCTAGTTCACTTTGTTTTTGGCGTTTTAATCCATTGAAATATCTAAATGTTACTGTGTGAAAGAAACAATAAAACGTTTAAATATCAATCTGCACATGTGAGGGACATGGTTATGCTAATGGATGTGGTGAGAGTTTCAACCAAAAGGTATAGGCAAAAATTGCCTACCTTTTCTCTAAGAAACGTGACAGGAGAGTCTAATAAAACCTATCAGCAACACCCTGCGCTAATTAATATTCATTTATTCGTTTTCAGTATTCATTAATATTCAGTGTTCTCTACATAGTGATGTCACTCCCTGCCAAAAATTCATTCTGACGCTGCTGTTTCAAGGGTAAAATCCAAACTTGCCCACATTCAATCTGAGCTACATAACTACAGTCACAAAGAGCGCAATGTGTGTCCAGAAAGGAATAAAAACCTTAGGTTTATAAGTTTAGGCACCACTATGTCTGCGTTCCTGCACTTTAGCCTTTTTCCTCAATGGCATTGCATCTGATTGGCTGAAAATGAGATAAAGAGTAAATTTTAACCCACTGAAATACAAATAGCTTTAATGTACCGGCCTCTCATTCTATAATGCTGGCCTTGCATCTATGGGTGTGATGCATTGTCTCTCTGGAGACACATTACACGACTAATGGTCGGAGCGTGGTTCATTACTGCTTTAATCCAACATAGTGAGATCATTTCAACACACACACACATACACACCCTTTTCATATCCTTGACACATTTTTTTCTTGATCACTAATTTTCTACTCTCTGTATTGTTGTAGAAACATTATAATACAGACAGGTTTATAATATCATAGGTTTAAAAAATATATAGTTTCAGATGCCTCTCTCTGTAAAGGCTTGTTGTCGGTACACATTTCTAAAGCCACCCTTCAGCTTACGAACCCTGCTACCTCCACCTTTTTATTTCTCCCTCTCTCTCTTTTTCTCCCTCACAGTAAATGCCATCTAAGAAGAGAACATTCTGACAGGCTGACCTTGAGTCAGCGCCCATAACTCAACAGGTACTTACAGTATGAAACAGATTGCTTTTATATAGGCCTGTAAAACAGATCCATGTATCTGTCTATTTGCTATGACTCATAAACACCAGTCAATCATGCACCTATCTATTTGTGTGCATTACGATTTTAGTATAAAATTCGGCCCATACATGTCTACAAAAGCAAATGGTAGCATTACTAAAGATAACTGTTGCCTAGTGGTTGCACACACACACTAAGACACATTGAGTCATGTTTGTCTGATATTTCTTGTTTCCTGTCTTCACTCCTCCATTTAATCATTAAAGTGGCATTAGAAATATTACATTAGAACATCTTATTGTGTATGATTCATTCCCAAAAGATTGCTTATGTAATCATTTAATAAAATGGGGCTGTTCTGTAAAGACTACAAGTACTAGTTCCCACCCTTTCAAACCCGCACATTGGGGGTTGGACCTAATGCGCTAACAGACCTATCACAGATCAGTGCCAGTGCGTTTAATTTCACCGGTAGAAACTTTTTGAAAATATGGATGAAGGTACTGAATATGCAGACGTTATGCATTGAATATGCATTATGGATAGGGTTGGGTATCGAAACGCGATGCCAATAGGGAACCGGTTCTGATGTAAATGGTAATAACCGGACCGAATAAGAACAAAAATTTTGGTGCCTGAGTCTCTGTGTCATGAGCCGCACACACGCAAAGTCTCTCGCTCTCTCCCTCGTGCGCGCACTATACTGTTTGGAGCACAGTCTGATCTGTCTCGTAACGTTTGATAGCGAGGGGATTAATGAAGATGCCGAAGACGAAACGCTCCAAATAAAATTAGACGTCAGAAGCCCATATACTGTAGAATCACGCCAATCCAATCACTGATGGCGCAGGCGCCGCCTTGACGCTCTTACGTTGTCATATTATATTAGCGCGCATTATCTGATTTCATTGTGCGAAATGATTTCCATGCGGTAGTGTAGAGTGGAGCTCAACTCCAGCCTACATTGATGGGCGGAGTTGTGGGAGTGGCCTGCAGAGCTGAGCATTGCAATGCACTATGGGGATTGTTGTCTACAATTTTCAATACATATTCATGTCCTCACTGGTGGAATTACCCTTTAAAAGTTTAAGACAAGACTTTCAATTAAATTAATTCAGACATTCAGACATACAATTCTTATTCTTTCAGAAAACTGAAAACACTCAACACGCTCTGGCCCGCTCATCCAAACAAAGCAGTGCCTGGTGGCCTCGAGAATGCAAACCCTGAAATAGATTCCAAGGTGCAAAACTTGACATTTTTTGAAAAAAAAAATAAAAATTTACTCTGCGCAAACCCAAAAACGCAGACGGCTTGCACATGCACATCACGTGTTTAGTCTATAGACCTTATGTAGCCCCGCCCCTTTTCACCGTTGCGCTCGTTGTCTTTTGACTTCCGGTCTGTAATTTGACAGCGATCTTGCATAGGTATGAATAAACTGCTCGTAAAAAAATTCCCGGTAGACGTTTGTTAAAACATCTGCTTTACAATGCTTATGATAAACATTACAATGCTCATGATAACTTTCGTTAAGTCTACAATAAGTAAATCCACTTCACCAGCTAATTACTCCTCGACAGCGATGCCATAGAAATATACAAGAGCGACCACCAAAACGGAAGTTCAAAGACAATATTCTAAAGATGACGGCGCCCACGTTTCTCTGGTGCATAAGGTCTATAGGGATGCATGTTTGAATATATGTGCACAGGTGTGTAGTCCTCCTTTACAAACCAACTCTCAACAAATTACTTGTCTGGCCTAAAAAACGTATAATAAAGAACTATTTATTGCTTCCACGTAGCCACCGGAAACGTAATTATGCCGATGATGTTTTATCTGTAAAGAGTAAGATCGAAATTAATTCACAATCTCGAACTTCTAATTAAAAAATGGAATCATCGATGCTGCCACGCCCCCATGTCACGTCCGTTCGGCTTGTCAAGCGGAAAAAACACGCATGTATACGGTCAACCTCCTCTAACTTAGCTACAGCCATTTAAAAGATAGCATGGCAACTGTAGATGCAGGAAACCCATCAACAGAACTTGAACCCCCTCTTCTTTCATTGAAGTCGCAGGTGTGGCAGTTTTTTGGATTTCCAGTGAGTTATGCTGACAACGTTCGGGCTTCAAAAATCCCAAGTCTTGTAGAAGTTCCGGGAGTCTCCCGCATGTTGATAGCAGCTCCCTGAGGCACGCAAATTAGTTAAAATCTCCCGCAATCTAGAGTGAGCGAGCAAGAGTATTGCGGTATTGCGCGCATGGCAGAGAGGGAGAGAGCGAGAGACCTTGTGTGTGTGCCTCATGAAGCGCATGTAAGACAGAGAGCATCCTGATTGGCCGATTGATTAGCCTGACTTCCTCATACTCATTTTCAAGAGAGAAAATGAGTCTGAAACTCCTCAATTGGGCTTTGATTATGAGGCGTGTCGTAACCGAACCAGGAAAAAACCCCTCTGCACTCAATTGGATAGTCGGTAGACCTACAACCAATCAGAACAACGCATAAGTCAACTCCTTTGCACAGCGCAGTTTTCAAATACAGAATGTAGCCTACTTTATTTATTTTAGAAGTTAAATAACTTCTAAAATACTTCTTTTACTTCTTGTTACTTCTTTTACTTACTTCTCCATGAGTGTCGCCAAAGGAGAAACCACAACGACCACAGGCTTTTCATTACGTCCCATCTTCTTGGCGACCACCAGAGCCAGCTGATAAGTTACACTTTTCCCGAATCATGTAGGAAGGACGGCAAAAATATATTTCCGATCGACAAATGCCTTGATTGCAGTTCTCTTTTTGTCTATTAAAATGAACGCGCTGTCGATTTATTTTACAAAAGACGCAACAGCGGAATCTATACATCTCAATTCTCCAGCTGCACTCATCTTTGACAAGCGATCTTTGATGACGTGAGGATTACGTTACTGAAGACCACCTGTCAATCATCGTATAAAGCCCGCCCTGGCAATTTGATTGGCCCGATAAATTCTGAACCAATCATAATTACTCCTCAATGGATCGAGTCCAGACCGAACTTCCCGTCCAAAAAATGTTGTGGGCGGAGTTCGGGCTGGCATCCAGGCTACCGATTGATAAAAATCGAGAATCAAATCGAACCGTGACCTTAGAATCGAAAATGTAATCGAATCAAGGATTTGGAGAATTGTGACACCCCTAGTACAGAGGTAAAGTGAAGGCGGCCTTCACAGGGGAGAGACTACAGTAGTTGAATAATAGAAGTCTAAAATTTGTTGTGTATGCTGGGTTAAAGGGATACTCCACTTTTTTGGAAATAGACTCATTTTACAACTTCCCCAGAAGTAAACAGTTGAGTTTTACCGTTTTCAAATCCATTCAGCCAATTTTCTGATATTTAGAAGAAAATCAGTTACCAGACAGTTTCTTGTCTCATTGACTTCCATAGTATATTTTTTTCCTACTATGGAAGTCAATGAGACCAGCAACTGTCTGGTTACTGATATTCTTCTAAATATCAGAAAATCAAAATCAGCTGAATGCATTTGAAAACGGTGAAACTCAACTGTTTAACTCTGGGGGAGTAGAAAAATGAGCCTATTTCCAAAAAAAGTGGAGTGTCCCTTTAAAGATATGTCTTTTAGTGTTTTTGTCTTTTAGTCTAGATTTGAACTTACACCAGCTCAGAGATCCACTCGGTCAACGTTACTGTAGGTAACGCTGGACAGTGACAATTGGAAATACTGGTTTAATTCAGCCATATATACCGTAAATGGACTCTTTCCACACCCTCAAAACGGATCTTACACATCCCTGCCCATCAAGTGCTCTGCCAAAGCTTTATCTAATGTCTAAGTGCCCTTCTCTGAAATTACTGTGTCTACTGTGATTACTTATAGCCACAGACACTGATGCAGGGGTACGGAAGATCTGTACGTCCTCGTCTGAGCAGTGCACATGAAGGTATAATTAACCACAGTCTACTCATTTCACTCTCAGCATATTCAACACACAGCATGTCTCGGCCACATTTGGCATCCTAAGTATCTCCATACTTGAGTTGCGCAGACAAAGGAAAGGCTTTGTTGCTCTTTCATAATTGCATTGTGTGGACGCTTACGCAGTGACCAGCGCGAGGGTAGACGGCACAGCCACCACACGGGCTCTCTCCGTGCTCTGTAAATTAGCATACCATCTGAATTCAGTGAGCACACGCAACTTTGGGGTCAATATGCATGTCAGCGGCGTGTGTGCGTGTGAGAAAGAGGGAGGGAGACAGAGAAAGGGCTCTCTCTAAGAAAGTCAAGTGGGGTTGACGGCTGAACAGTCTCTCTGCTTCTGTGTTCAGAATGGACGATTCTGTTTCCTACGCTTTGGAAAGCCAATCTCAGACTAACCCTAGTGAATAATCACAAATCCTCCTCTGCGCGATTGAGTCTAAGACAGAAACGCCCCACACGCACACACACAGATGTATCTTTAAATCTTTGAGAGGCAGCTAATCCAAACCACTTTAATAACTTGTGTCGATAAGGATGTCAATTTAATGCTTTTCCAAAAGATGGTTAATATCTTCACATGCTTAATGTCCTCAGCCAGCACCAAGTTTGACATCATTACACCCCCAGCTTTTGCAATCAGCTTTTCGCTAATAATTATGCATAGCAGTTTTGTTTAATTACATTGAGTTTAATTCGCCTCCGTTTTAGCACTTCAGCATTACACATCTATCAAAGCTTTCTAGCTCTCCGAACATGCGTGTGTGTGTGTGGTGGGTAATTACGAAATTGCATAGCTGAGAACACACGCAGGCATACACACTGATGGCCATCACAACTACCATTAATTACCTTTGCAATTAATTGCATCTTTTATTGTTATTATTGTTTAATCGGCTCTATAAAACAAAAGCCAATAAAGAAGAATCTATGATCCATTATAATCAGCGGTTGTGGGTGACCAAAGAGGGTTGAGGGAAAGAGGAGAGAAACTATGTAATTACCACCTTTCAAACCACAACAGCACTATTCTAATCAAGCCTGCGCACACACACACACACACACACACACACACACACGGGTATAGAAATCTATTTGAGGATGAGGGCTGAAAATTAAAATGAAAGCTTAACATTAGGCACACGTAACCTTGAGATACAATTTGAAGTGGTAAATTCTCAGAGAGAGAAATGTTACAACCTCGCATAAAGAACGCTAAAAAAAAATTAGTGGGTTGGAATAATGAGTTTTTTTCTGTGTTAAAGCCCTTTTTTTATGCCGCAAATCCATTTCTTCGAACCCCTCAGTCTTTTTGTTAATCACTCCATTTTCCTGCTTAAATGGGTCGGCCCACTCGTAGACCTTGACTAAGTATGCAATGGAGGGATGGAAAGATGCAAATGTGGGACAAAATTACAAAAATATGAGGTTTGGATAGAAGGTTACTGCGAGAAGTAATTACGGGTGTTCAGTGGAAGGAGATCCAGACCCTTTTTGCTTTCACTGACAAGCCTCGCCGAGGCAAATACGAGAGTGTGAAGCTAATGACTCTTAATGTGGCGACGCTGGCCATAATTTCATAGTCCTCGCTCTTAATAAGCGTAGATGTAATGAATTGGTATTTAGAGGAGAAACTGTTTCCATATATCCGTTTAATGCCATTACTGAGCAAATTAACCTTGCAGGGGATTCATTAAGCTCTGTTCCGATTGGCTGATCATGCGGGTGGAACAGGAAACGTATTAAGGATGGACAACCTTTAAAACGCAGAGCCTTAAAGTTTTAGTGTGGGACAAAGTAGTTAATAACCACAGCTGTGAATGTGTGTGACACGAGCGAGCCCACCGTTCTGACTAAAACACGCTTCAACCCTTCCCCCAGACCTCGTCCGATTGAATCGTGATGTTTGAGAAGAACGGCTCTGAGTTCAAGTAGGATTTGAATTGTTCTATTGAGAGGTCATAAATGTGAGGATGATTGACATATGTCTTTATGACTCTGTCACTTTGACTGATTCAGATATATTGATCTTGATAAAGCATTCACTTTTTACTATCTCTCTTTTCTCTCCATCATCATCGTGTTGTTTTACCCGATTTCATTCTGAACACATACCAAACTTTCTGTATCGATGATTAACAACTTGTAAAAGATGAATAATGTCCAAAGAATTATGCTACAAAATATATGGGGAGTTGATGCATAAAAACTGTTTTAAAGATTTAAGGTTTATATTTGAATGTAAAATATAATATTATATATGAAAAATATATGGGTATTTTTAATGGGATATGACCAGAAACCATTTGTTTTACAGTTTTAGATATTGTTTTAGATAATTTCTAAGTGATTTTTTTTAGAAGTACACTGAAAAAAGCTATAGGCAACTTTTTTCACTCTGAAAATGATGGTATATTTACAAAGATTTGCCAAGTAAAAACCTAAACATATTTATCAGTAGCTTTAATTAGAAATCTTTAAGTTAAATTTACTTGGAATATGGAATTAAGTAAACTGTACAGAAATAAGTAATTTTAACTTGGCTAGTAAAAGGTTGATTCATATCAATTTAGTTGAAATATTCTTTGCCTTTGCATTACATTTCACTAAAACAATAAAATTGAATTTTATTAGTCATTTATAGTATGTGCTTTACTTAATTCATCTAATTAACTTATATTACTTCATGTCAGATGTTAATCATCATGTGAATGCAAAGAACTCAATACTTGGTAGACAATACACAATGGCGGTAACATTTGATGGGTCGTTTTTGTGTTTGAATGTGTCGTTTTAAGTAAAAAATTTACTCGAAATGTCACAAAATGGCAAGTTACTAATACTGACAACAAAAATCAATGATAAAACAACTCGAAACCAGTGAAAAATGAACCTCATTAATTATTCAAGGTCCAGTGCATGATGGGAACCCCAGTATCAGAAAAGTTGAGTAATTTTTACTTGATTTTATTGAGTTGATATTTACGCTTGAATTCAGTACTGATATGAATTTACTTTTTTTTAATTCTTGCCTGAACTAACTTTTTCATGTAAATTACATTGGTTTTTTTTTCAGTAGTATTTACTTCACCAAAAAAAATCATTTTGTACAGTGTACACTTATTTCATGTAGTCAATCTCTTTATATGGTTATAAAATCTGCATTTGTAACAATCAGAAAAGAATTCGCAAATTTGTTGTTTAGATGTTAACCTCCCCAACCTACTTTGTGTGAACTACCCAACCCATGTGCATTTTAACACTTCTTGTGTTTGCATTAAAATGCAGAAGTGCACATCTAGTGTGGGCAGCATAATCAAAAGAACGAGACATGATCATTTGAAAATCCTTAAGCCGAGAAAGACAAACTGCAATTCAGGGGACAAATTATGATTTTACTTACATTAATGAAAGGAAATTAAGGTTGGGCTGTCATGTCTTTAACTGTTGAAGAAGGCTCTTAATTATGCTCTTTCTCAAAAAGAAAAAATTCATTCAAACTGTTTCAATCAAAAGTTTGCTTTGGACTTTGGGGGGATTTATTTATATATATTTTTTGAAATCTTTGTTTTTAACTAGAGAGGGGAACAAGATTAAATCCATTATATTATAATTCAAATTTTCATTTAACAATGAGTTGCAAATTGGAGCGGAGGTCTAATGTGTGGGTGTTTGTGCCTGTTTGTTTGAAATGTTAGGAATGAAGGAAGAAAACACCTAAATCCTGAATAATTTAGATGACTTCGTTTTTTTTTGTGTTTTTTTCCCTCTCCTTGTGCTTGTGGCTCTACCTACAGTGCAAATGCTATCATCCTAACTATTTCACTAAATAAGAACTGACACTTTCTTGGAAAGGAAAATATTGCAGGGTATTGCAAAAAAACAAAACAAAACAAAAAAATGGAAAAGGTGCAATTATATTGTTTAGTATTTAATTTGTGCAGTATATATTTCAGTTTGAACATTTGTGAGGGCTCATACATGCAGTGATTCAATTACAACAGACTTGCACCCCTTCCTCTTTGAAGAGAAGGGTCGGCGTTAAAAATCTTGAGTAGGTATAATAGATGTAAATGTGCTGCCATCTGCTGTTGGATGAGATTCTGTACAGCATGGGAAAGCTCATTCCAATGTAAATACACTCATCTTTAATCTAAAAATGCTGACAATTTACTCACCCCCATGTCATCCAAGATATCCATGTAATTCTTTCTTCAGTCGAAAAGAAAGTAAGGTTTATGATGAAAACATTCCAGGATTTTTCTCCATATAATGCACTTTACTGGCAACCAAACGGTTCAAGGTCCAAAAGACAGTTTCAGTGCAGACTGTTCAAAGGGCTTTAAACGATTCCAGACGATGAATAAGGGTCTTATCAAGCGAAACGATCACTCATTGAAAAAAAAATAAAGTTTAAATTTAATAAGCTCAAATGTTTGCCTTGCTCTGTTCTGTGATCCGCGTTTGAACTCGTTCATCAAAATGAACGAATCTTTTTTTCAATTCATTCATTTCGTTCGTTGAATGAACCAAATGACACGAAAAAACATTCGTTCATTTTGATGAACGAGTTCAAACTTAAACTTTGTTATTTTTTTTTTTAAATTAGCGATCGTTTTGCTTGATAAGACCCTTATTCATCGTCTGGAATCGTTTAAAGCCCTTTGAACAGTTTGGAGTTTGTACTGAAACTGTCTTTTGGACCTTGAACCGTTTGGTTACCAGTAAAGTCCATTATATGGAGAAAAATCCTGGAACGTTTTCATCAAAAACCTTAATTTCTTTTCGACTGAAGAAAGAAAGACATGGACATCATGGATGATATGTGGGTGAGTAAATTATCAGCAAACATTTTTTTTTAAAGTGAACTAAATGAAAACCTCCTTGCCATTGTTCAGAATAAATCTCAATGACTCATTCTGACACCATTGTTATTTTAGTATTATTGGTTTATTCATATTGTGAATTAGCTTTTATTTTTACATTTTCAGTCATTTTATGTGCTTTTGTCATTTTTAACTTATTTGTATGTGTTTCCAGTTAGTAATTTCAGTGCTTCGACCTATTTCAGATAGTTGCAAGGGCAATATTTCAAATTTATTATTTTAGGTTTACATCTAATTTATTTCACTTTAGCAATAGCAACTTTATTTATATAGCACATTTAAAAACAACACAAGTTGAGGAATTATATTTAATGAATACACCCAAAATGGGCCGATGTAAGTAATCATAGCGCTGGATACTCCTCGGATGTAACGTTAGTGTGTTTTCAATACACACTGGCAGCCGGCGGGCGCGGGCGCCGTGTGCAAATAATTTATACTACATAATATATCACGAAGAAGAGCCACATGACGTGACACCTGAAACCACAACAAAGTTTCCAAAGATCGCTGTAGACATGCAGATAACTTGATTAATATTAATCGATAATCTTGATAGTTCAGAATACTATAAAATACAATATTTTATGTCCGTTTTTTTGTTATCCGAAGCCAAATCAGATCACAGAAGGTTATTTAATGCATTCGACATGCATTATAAAGTAATTTTGGAGCAAAAACATGGTTTAAATCTCATAAATTGTAGTGTATTGAATGATGTGTGCTAACTAAGCTAACATGCTACCTAACCCTAAAGCTTTTAACATCAATGTGTGAATTCGGTCTTATCCATCTATTTTTTTTTTACTGCTTTGTCCGTTCGGGTCACAAGATTTTTGAGCCAACCCAGCATTTATCAGGCAAAGGGGCAGGGTTCATTCTAGACAGGTCGCCAGTCTGTTCCAGGGCCATAATTCGGTTTTAGTATCACTCCCCACTTCGCTAACATTCTAATATCACTAAATTGTATCTCCCTACATACACAGAACATTGAGAAAAAAGAGCTGCTGTTGTCTGCTGCCTCATTAAAGACAAGACTACCTTGGCGAAAATCAAGAAGATCTTTTCCATGACTACCAGGTATGTCATATTGATAACAGATTTTTGATTGACTCAAAGGATCCTCCTCTCTTCTCGTATCCACCTTCTCCTTTTGCCTTCCACTCCCCCTCTGCTCTCCTTTTAGATAAACTGAAATATATTGAAACAGCATCTTACATAAAATAAAAATGTGCATGCTTTTTTGTTTGTTTCTTTTTTACATGTAGGAATGTGAGGACTACACAGACAAAAAGATGAAGGTGATTGTGAAGCACAATGTCATGGCTGAGGAGGATCCATCAGATTTGTCTTTTGTGATCGAGGGAAACCAAGTAATGGAATCAAAGAGTTTAGATACAAGAAAATCTTAATGTGATTGGACATCCAGCACTGCTCTGATCCCCTCACTTCTAGTGTCATTTTCTCCTCTCGCCTCCTCTTTTCCGCTCTGACCTGGATGTCCTAAAACAGGGATATGTTTTATTATCCAACATTATTGAAACAACATTTGATAGCATTTGAAACAACATTTGAAACAACATTTCAGGATTTGCACTTTTTCCACACAAGGTCTGCCAATATTGGGAAGATGAAATTAATGCACCAATTCCATGGAAAGAATATTTTAGATCAATTTATAACACTACAGTAGATTCATATTCAAGAATATTTCAATTGAAAATTTTTTACAAGATAATTGCAACTAAAAAAATGTTATACTTATACCACATTGAAAATAATCCAAAATGCAGATTTTGTGGAGAAGAAGAGGAGGACCTGTGGCATTTATTTTATTATTGTCCATATGTAATTAAATTCTGGTCAAATGTCCAAGTTTGGTTAAGGACGAATAGAATAGAACTTAACGTAACACCACAAACTATTGTACTTGGTCATTTTACAGACAGTTTTCTTTTGTTAAATAGTATTTTATTAATAGGGAAAATGTTTATTTTTAAAACAAAAACTTCCTCAAACTTGTGTTTAGATCACTTTAAGAATGTAATAAGGTCTCAACTTCGTTTGGAAAAGATAATAGCAGAAAATAAAAATAGATTGGATGAATATAATAAAAAATGGAATAATATTCTATGTATATTATAATGATATGAAATCATGTAGTGTTTTTTTTCTATCTTTTTCATATCATATTTATTCTTCTGTCATAATATATTTTGTAAAATGTATTTATCGTTTCTCATGTATGCTCTGTGGTATGAATGTGAGGATGAATGTATAAGCATGTAGAGTTTCTGTCTGTAAATTGTATTAATTATTAAATAAAGAAAAAAAAAAAAAAAAAAAAAAAAAAAAAAACATTTGATAGACCAGTGAGTTAACATGTTCATTACTTGAAATGTTGTTGTGCTGCACTGTATTTTGAGTGTTTCGTATGATTTTTTGGATTAAAAACATTGATCTGATGAACCATCTGAATGTCTTTATTGTGGGGGGTACATTTTACCTTCTCTGTATAAGTAATTAGCTTTGATTTGAAGAGATAATTTTTACCTAATTTTAATGAGTAAGTAGCTGTTGATGAATGTGAGGTATTGTTACCCAATTTATGCAAGTATTTAATAGCTTTTTACTTCAGATAGTTTATACTCGCTAATATGGGATTAAATTTACCCCACCAAAGTCGATGCAAATTGTTACCTCACATTTTTTGGGTAAATTCTATAGATTAGTTTTTACAGTAGTTAGTGTCACGGATAGAATAAAGGTGAAGCGAGAATTCAAGTGCAGGAACTTTAAGTGGTAAAATAAAAAAATACAAACAAAACTACCCTGAGGGGGAAAACAAGATCTCAAACCTTGACTTTGGCAGGAAAACCAGAAACAGCACAGGACTGGAGATCACATGACACAAGGAAACGCATGACAAGCCATGTGTTCACAACAGACAGGACTGTAAGAAAAACACACGACAAACCAGGAGAGTCAGAGCTCTGTCACCACACCGAAGTGACAGAACCCTGACAGTTAGTGTGTAGTGATTAGCAAAAGTATATGATATTATAAAAGATTAATGTCGTTGTCAGTAGACAAATGTAGACATTTGCATACATGTAATGTGTAATGCATGCTCCAAATTACACAACAGTAAAGCTCAAGCTGCACTCACTGACTGTCAGACAGTTGATTTCCATCGTCACGGGTTCAGAGGTTAGATGTCAGGCCATGTTTCAGTGGTACTGATGTGCTATCAAAAATGTGCTTAATTTGCAAAGTGAGGTTCTGAGCCTGTGTTTAATTAATAATGGTTGGGCAGACGAAATCTTAGAGGCTGTGTAAGGTTTCTTTAGATCTCTTTAAATATCCAGTCTGTAAATATTTGAAAGTAAGAAACGAAACCTAGTAGGGAGAAGCCTGGCAAACCCAACACTAAGTAAATTAACGTGTGACCATGCCACGATGATTAAAAATTTACATCTTTAACACTGTTTTTTTTAGCACTAATAATGCCGTTGCCTTCAATATGGAGAGACAATACTTTTACTGAAACGTACATTGTAGTACTTTGTAAAAGAAAAAGAAAAACTTAAACACTCAAAATTTTCATCAGAGATGTGAAGAATTTTTACCAAGACTTTAACCAAAAAATAAAATGTTTCTCCCAACTGTATATGAATATAAAAATGTGTTTTAACAAGCTATTTTAATTTATTTTACATTTAGAAAACCTAAGTGTATATGGCACATAAATAATATTATTCATATTTTTATGGTAAAAGTCTGGCAACCACACCATTTGATTTTTTATCAAATTTAACAAGAATTTTAGAGATTGATGTAAAGTTGTATTGAATTGTTTAGAAGTGTCATTTCAATTTTAAATTTGAAAACCAGCTTTATTAATTTCAGAATTACACATTCAACTAAACCAATTTCCACAATAAATCACTATTACACAAATTCTCTTACAAACTCTCTCCTCCTTTGACCCTTTCCATCTAGTTGTTTTAACAATTGACAGAAATCGAATTTGATTGTGGAGCATTATGTATTTGTATTATGCATTTGACATCCTGAGAAACTACAACTTAGTTTCCCACAGTGGCTCAAACACTGACAAACACACAGATGCACATTGACACACATACACTCGTGTCTCCTTATGTGCCAGTAAACATCTCCATTACAGTGGAGCAGACATTACCACAGAGGTCTGTGTCACTTTCTATCTTTCATTCTTGTGAATATTGCATACAGTTGAATATTGATGAGTTGCACTGATAATTAATGAAGGAGAAGGCTAGTTTTCTGTTAGTGCTTCACTAGATAAATCTCTATTGATTTTACATTCAGTCCCAAAGCACACCTGACACTTTCTCTCACACATTGACATAAACTTGAAGGTTGGACAGTTTAACAAGAACATGCACATCATTCACAAAGACGCTTTTAACACTGGCTTAACATAATGGCAACACCAGAATAGGTGAACAAAAGGAGGCCTATGTGCACTGTTTGTTTGGTGTTGCTCTTTTTTCACGGAATCACAATGATTTCTGAAGTGTCATGTGACACTGATACTTCAGTATTGGCTGCTGAAAATTCAGCTTTGCATCACAGGAATAAATTGCATTTATATTGCAATAGAAAATGCAAAATATATTTCAATAGAACATATTATGCATTTAAATTGTAATGATATTTCACAATATTTCTGTATTTGGATTGAATAAATGCAGCCTTGGTGAGCCGCATACGCGATTTTTTTTTTTTTAATTATTATTTTTTTTTATATTTACTTTTTTGTACTGCTTTTGTTGCCAGCAGGTCAGCTCCATAATGCATTCTAATGCATGTTGTCACCACTAGATGCCAGCACTGATTTGTTCTCCTTTTATCTCTCCCTCGGCGGGGTTTTCCTCACATTTCCATGACATCAGAGGTCACTGAGACACATTAATGATATCTAAACAAACATTTAATTGCAGTAAGCCAGTCAGCGTGCAACTGACTGAAAGTGCTGACGTGATTTATTCGTCTTACAGTTGAATAAACCTGAATATGGATAAGGCATTACATTGCTTTAATTAACATAATTCTATCTTTAGATGTTCCTCAGAAGAGAGTGTATTTTGGTGGATCGACGCAAGCTAAATTGTTCCAGAATGCTAATAAAGAAGTAACTTGAAGAAAATTCTGTCAGTATTTACTCACCCTCATGTTGTTCCAAACCTCTATGTGTTTATTTGTTCTGCTGAACACAAAGGAAGATATTTGGAAGAATGTTTTAATCAAACAGATCTCAATCCCCATTGACTACCATAGTAGGCTATGTATGTTTTCCTACTATTGGTAGTCAATGGGGATTGAGATCTGTTTGATTAAAACTTTCTTCCAAATATTTGTGTTCAGCAGAACAAATAAACATATAGAGGTTTGGAACAACATGAGGGTGAGTAAATACTGACAGAATTTTCATTTTTGGGTGAACTAACCCTTTAAGGCAATACTGTGTAGATATCAGTTATCCACATTTCCTTTTTAAACAAAGAAACGTTTGATTTTTTTTCCGCTTCAAATGTCCCTTCTTTCTATAATAGGCTAACATCTCTTATTTTCATCCTTCAACCGATTTTTTTTTTGCTTCCTAATTAGGCTAGACTTTTATTGAAAGTAATTAAGTCAATATTTGCTATTAAGGCTGTATGTTATTTCATACAACACATTAATGTTGACTAATGTGAAACCATCCTCTCTTTCTGTAAGTTTATTTAAAACTTTTTGAAGAACGCTGTCGACATTGATATCTTACAACGGGAGTATTTTCAGCACCACGGACAGCCGCAAATTTACCACACATGCGAATAAGCACTTTAAAGGGCCGAAACCATTTTACTATTAGCCTATTATCGTTTCATAAGCAAAAAATTTGCCATCGCATTTTAGCCATAAACGTTTTTTCATTGATAGATCTAAATCACACTGTAATTGACCTGTCTAATTTAGTCGCGGCCGCTCTTAAGTTCACTGTCATGGAAATCCTACGTGTTGTGTTGTTTGACGTTTGCAGATAGCGATCCGTGTGAACTGTGCCCTCCTCCAGGGCTTCTCTCGCGCAACACAGATACCGTTTCCTCGCGCATCTCCTTGCACAGTGTCGCGCGAGGGCCCCTCTCGGAGAGACGTCACTGCTGTCAGTTTGTGGTCGTTCGTCACATTTGTGGGTTTCAGTTCGATTGAGATGCTGCACAAAGCAGAGCGCCTCGTTTTCTCGTCTTTCGTTTTAAACAACGACTAACGGCGAAGACCAAAACGGGAATGAATCACGGAAAACGACAATCTAGCGGTGGAAAGGAGGAGAAGACGTCGCCGGAATGATCCCCAAAGAGACGCGTTTCCTCGCGCTGCGCTCGTGAAGCTCGTTCAAAGGATTCAAAGGGGCGCGCGATCGAGCGGGTCTCGCGCACAGCCTGCCCTCAATCATGCCTGTGCGACGAGGTCACGTCGCGCCACAGAACACATTTCTCGGGATTATTATCCGCAAATTCGAGGGTCAAAGTGAGTGCCACCTTCCAGATGTTGCAGTAATGTTTGTTTACTTCATTGCAACAATAAAAGCTGCATGTGGGGCGATTCAGTCGCGGTTTTGTAGTGTGACCTCTAAATAGTGTGAATTTACCTCCACGCACTGACTGTACAACTTGTTTAATCCTTTCTCCGATATCCAAACTTAGAAATTGATAGTTTGATTTATTAGTGCTGTACTGTTAGCGTTTCTCATTGATGTAAACATTGATTAGTTAAGTGGTTAACCGCGCAATAGATTGGAGATATTGTTTGGACTCTTTCTCCATTAGACATTATAGGGAGGAAACAATCCATTAATGTTGTTCAGTGTTCGGCTAACATCATGTCAGCATTTGAAAAATTAACCATCTGTGATGTGTTTGAGTGTTAATGTTTACTCGCACTACCTCAGGCACTCAGTTCAGTTGTCCACTGCCAAAAATCTTGCTCTTCCATGTGTTACTGTCTCTGCTTTTTTCTCTCAAACAAAACTGATATAGACGGACAGTTTCTGTTAGACAACATGGAGGACACAAGCAAGCAAAAAGGTTTTCTTTTGACTAAGAAAAGGCATAAGGTGTTAGATTGCGAACGTATTGTGTGTGTCTATTTGGTGATATGACCATATGTGCAAAATGTTTTCAGGATATTCTTGGTTCAGGTAATCTCAGTCAGTGCTGATTTCCAGATTTACCACCATAAAAAAAGAGAGAATTGAAAAGAAATGTGAGCCACTGATTTAATCTTGTCATTCATACTATTTGATCTGTAAATCTGTTTAAATATTCTTTATACTCATTTCAGGGTTTTAGGATTGCATTATTGTCATGGTGATACATTTGGGAAATTAGACAATTTTACAGGGGAAAAAAATAATTAAAAATGTGTTTTCACACTAAAATCAAGCCAACAATGCATAGTGTGTCTATACGTTTGAAACAATTAGACCTATTCACTTCTAATGTACTGTAAGGGGCTTGCTGTAATTCCGATTTTAGCTTTTTTTAACAAAAGGACAAACAAAATGTAACCAACATTATGCCACAAATTCTGTTGATTGAGATTAACATAGTGAACCCTGTATATTTCTTTTAATTGTTTCATGCTTTCATGTTTTCTTGATGCAGCAAGGTTTATTTCCATTTTATATTCCAGTTTATATTAATTGTGTACAAATGCTAAAAAAAGATTGTGTTGTTTGTGCTAATATCCTCATTGGTTTGAATAGCAGAATAGCAGTTTGTCAACAATCACAGTGTAACGACATAAAATTCTCAAAGTACACACTGCCAAAAGCATATGTGCTCCTAAGGCAGTATGAGTAACACTTTTATTATTATAAAAGCTTTAAGAATGGTTTACTTTATCCTTTCACCTCAGCTCCCTTTACGTGGTTTCTTTATCCCAACAACTTTTTTCTGCCAATCTCTACAGACAAGAGATTTGTCATAGCAAATGCACGCGTCCAGAACTGTGCCATCATCTACTGCAATGATGCCTTCTGTGAGATGACCGGGTTTTCCAGGCCAGACGTCATGCAGAAGCCGTGCACCTGCGACTTCCTGCATGGACAGCTGACCAACCGGCACGCTATTGCGCAGGTAGCACAGGCTCTCCTGGGCTCGGAGGAACGCAAAGTGGAGATCACCTACCACCGCAAGGACGGTGAGTGTGTGAGCTTTACATGTTTATAGTAGTTCAATGAACTAGGCTAAATGTTACTCTGTACGTTAATGTTTTGGTTAAAATAACCTCTGGTTAACTCTGGTGCTCTTTGCGTGTCAGTCAAAAATGATAGTTTTTTTTTCTTCAATGAAATTAATGTACTATATTTTAGTTTGACTATGCTTTTTATTTAATATTTTGTATTTTTAGGGGATTTTATGGTACTTAATTATATGTACTCTGTATTTATAATCCATTTAATCACTTTTTAAGCGTAGACCTGAAAATTAAATTTCCTATTTAAACGGTCATTAATCTTGGACGCTTTAGAGCACAGTGTTGATCAGTGACAGACAGGAAGTGAAACAAGTTTAAAAACCAAAAAAATTGAAATTCCATTCGGTGATGCTTTTGTTGAAGTGCATTCAAATCGTTTGATGCACAGCTAGTCATGGATGATCTTGCTTATAACATGGTCATTTGTCAACATTGACAACTTAAAGCTGTTATTGATGTTTGCAGTGCAATATTTGACCGGAAGGGGTACAATTGATACTTATTTTGGTCTGTTGCGGCTCGTTAGATCGAGAGAAAAAGTAGTGCATAAGATTACTTTTATTTGGATGAATGAATTCTAGCATTTATTTGAATTGATTATCGAGAGCAACATGACATCATGACTTTTGCGTAAACATTCACGCCACTTTCGAGTCGAGTGGCGTGTTATCTCTACGCATTTCGAGTTATTCGCGTGTATCCCCGTGTATGCGTGTATGTCTACGCCATTAACGTTCACGTCATTCCGCGTGTCTGTACACGCCGTCAAATGTCCAGTCATAAATGGCATTAACCTCAGTGACGGTTAAGTTTAGGGATGGGGTTGAGGTAAGTCATATCTTTTCTTTAACTAGGATGGTAAGGGAACAGTCATAAATGCCATTAACCCCAGTGACGGTTAAGTTTAGGGATGGGGTTGAGGTAAGTCATATATTTATATAACGTTAAGTCAACGGCGTTCATAAACACGCTGAAAAACGATTATGCGTCTTGATAGCACGCCAAAAATGGAAATGCGAATTGGCGTGTCATACACACGCTACTTCATGAGATCGATCTGTCGAGAGAGATGAGAGATGCGTACCTGCACCTTTTCAGTCTCTCTCTCTCTCTCTCTCTCTGTCTCTCTCTCTCAATTACTTAAAATGACGATTTAACCTCCTCATATATATAGCAATTCAGTAGCAAAGCTATTGTCTAAAGCTAAAAGTCGGAGGACAGTATTGATAAGCTTTTATGCTCCTGAATGTTTCTATGTGTGCGTAGCGATATCTCCTCTTTCTGCGTGCGAGTAACGTATGTGTGTGTGTGTTCAGTGCAATCAGTGCAGCGCATATAGAACTTATAGGATATATCATATAGAGCATATCGATTTTTTTTCATTTCTTCTATAAGAAAATTATGCTTGTGTATTTACTTTTTTGGTTAACACACAAATGTGCTGTTCACACAAGCAAATGTGTTACGCCTTTTAAGGGACCATTCATAGATCAGCACCAAAATACTGTTAAGATCTGTGATGTCACTCATCTGAAATGACCTTTAAATGCTGCGCTGCGTTCTTAATCTGCTATTTAGTTTCACTATCTGACCAATTTTCGAATTTTCGGGGGACTTGAGTGACAGGCTGGTCACACAGAACGTTTTTGCTCTTAAAAACAAAAGACGCCGCATAATATTATCCAGTAGTATCCTCCTGCAGAGCCATAACTGATGAATGGAAAAGAAGGCAGGGTCTCAGAACGTATTTTGCAAAACGTGGTGATCTTGAGATGCGGCACAATGGGCAAAGACATACAACTTGCACGTTTACACAGAAAAACAGTTAAAAAGCAGCAGAAATTACTGTATATTACATCTGAGCTTTATGATTGGACCAAAGCAGTCTTCTTAAGTTCAAGTTCATCCTGACCTTACACAGCTAGTCTCATGCTTTATTAACAGATAGCATCATAGCATAGAGCTGATTTAACAGTATTTTTTGAAAAGGCCTTATTCACATTGTAATTTACCAGTAAAGACTCAGGGGCGACAGGGGCTATAATCTGCTTAGAAATTTTATTGGCATGTTAATTTACTTGGCATGTTATAGAGGGTATGTGTGTGATGTCACCGTCAGCCGGAGTGACTGCGCTCAAAAAACTCACGAAAAACACACAGAACACATCTAAAACAGGAAAGAGCTTTGAGATTGTGACAGCACAACTACATTTGACAAGAAATATTAGGTATATTTTTACAGACTGCCAAGCAACCAAATGGATGGCTGCAATTCGCTGCATAATATTATCCAGTAGTATCCTCCTGAAAAGAAGGCAGGGTCTCAAGACGCATTTTGAAAAACGTGGTGATCTTGCTTGAGACTCGGCACAATGGGCAAAGACATACAACTTGCACATGTTTACACTGAAAAACAATTAAAAGCAGCAGACTCCACTCCAGGCAGCGAAAGGTGGATTTGCAGTTATCAATATAAATGTCAATATCCTAGATTTGGGGTAAAATCATATCCTATATACATTGTATTGTTATGTAATATTTGTTATTTTCTGTGTTATTGTTCATGGACTGCAATACTAAACCAGTCCTCTAGAGGCTGTGAGTGAGAATTGGGTTTTGATGGAAAAGTAAAGAAAAGTAGTAGTAAAGTAAAGCGATGACTGTTGTAAACTACTCGTCCTCTCTCCTTGTTTATTTCTTTTCATTACGAGTCCCAACATTACAATCAATTCAGTATTTATCATCGCATATTCTGGATAATTGGATGTTTGTAAATAAACACTGACAAAGGGGCTGGACAATATGATGATATATATATATATATAGTATATACTGTGTATATATATATATATATATATATAGTTCATAGGTAAATTTGCTTAATGTATTTCGTTGAAATCAGGCACATATAAATGTCAGGGAACACGATTCCTGGCTGTATGTCAATATCCATGGATCACTGGATCTTTAGTAAGTTGTAAGGAACACTATATTGATTCCAATCTTTAGTTTAAATTGATAATCGTTTGTTGTAATCACGTTTTCACAGTTTCCCCTATTAAATCCAGTCACACAGCAGCTCTTTTGCCACTTGGCTGAGGGGGTGTGTTCCGGTGGGAAAGTGACGTCAATACATATCCTCTGTTGGCAAATCAAGCAAACACAAATGTTGCAAAATAAAATATTGCTGGTTCCTCTATTCATATATCTTTTTTTTTTACTGTCGAGTCAGCCAATTAAACAAAAAAAACAAACAAACAAAAAAAAACAAATGTCCTCTACATTGGACAAAATTTATTTAATGAGTGCCTGGAAATAATATTAATTAATACATTATTTTACATTATAACATTTCAGCTCTGAATCTTTTTTTAGAGCAAATGCTGAAAAAGTTTTTTTTTTTCCTGCCAAGATATTTTCTTCCGCATCTAGCATATTGAATCTCTTGTACAACCAAGCTTACTTACAACAGTCCACCCACTGAGAATTCTCTCACTCAATCTAATATTCAACTCAATATTCATTCTTCTTATTCTCAATATTCTATACACTTCTTATATTCTCCCCATCTATCAAAAGTTGATTCTCTAAAGAACTATAATGGGGGCTTTTTCTGCTTGTGCAAAGTCTTAACGACAACCATTACACTCACTCACAATTGAAAGTGTAAACTTGTAATGGTGCATTATCTAAACAGGGTATAATGCATTAGACTAGAGCCATCATATATCATTAATACCCTTTAAAAATTCAGTAGCAATTTAAGAGTCTTTTTAATAGTTTCTAACTGAAGTGCTACATTTCATTCATATAATCCTGTCAATCATAATGCTAGCAGCATAAAAAGCATCTGCAATTTATCTGACATCCCTTCTCCATAATAAACTCCCTGGCTTTTCTTCATAGCTACGTCCCAGGGGGAACTTTGAGCTACTGTTTCTAGACCTCACTTTATTGTCAATAAAATCTGTCAACTCTGTTCTGAATGCTTCTTAGATATCATAAGAACTAATTGACAAGCCATTACGCTGATTTCCACCCTAGAGACCGCATTTAAATTCACTTCTCTTTCTCTGAGGTGTAAATGAGGCTACTCTCCTCTCGCTGAAACACAGCACGTTCTGGACCTTCTCTTCTTTTTTTATTGTGATTTTAGTGGCTTATACTGTGAATCCATTAAACTGTGAACAATGAGCAGGTGCGTGCAGAGCGCCTCTTCATTTTTTATCCTTCTGTTCAATAACTTATAAAAGATAAAAGTTTTATAAAGTCGTAATAAAGATAAAAATTAGAATTTAGTATTCTTATGCCTTTTAAAATCTTTTTAAGCTTCACTTGTTTATATGTTTTTAGAATTTCATCTATATGGACTGGTGCATTTGTCTTATCCTAACGGAAGTTGTGTTGTAATGTATATGTATGTATATCCATGGGTAACAGCTTCTTGGCTTCATTTTGTCCATCAAGAATTGATTGAATCATTGGATGGTTGTGGTTTGCTATTGCTGCAATCTTAAAGGGTTAGTTCACCCAAAAATGAAAATTATGTCATTAATGACTCACCCTCATGTCGTTCCAAGCCTGTAAGACCTCCGTTCATCTTCGGAACACAGTTTAAGATATTTTAGATTTAATCCGAGAGCTTTCTGTCCCCCCATTGAAAATGTATGTACCTTATAGACCATTTCAAAAGATGTAAACAACACTGGTCCAGAAGCACTTCCTGTTTCAGTTTGTAACTGTTTTCTTTATTTCACATGTAAAGAAAACTTCTTAAAGATGTTTGTTTAACTTTTTGATTCAGTTTTAAATGTTCTGTTGGTTGTATTTTATCCCAGCTTTTATGTAGTGTTAAAAAACTGAAACAGGAAGTGCTTCTGGGCCAGTGTTGTTTACATCTTTTGAAATGGTCTATACTGTCCATGTCCATAAAGGCAATACAGACATCATCAAAGTAGTCCATGTGACATGAGTGGGTTAGTTCGAATTTTTTGAAGCATCGAAAATACTTTTTGGTCCAAACATAGCAAAAACAACGACTTTATTCAGCATTGTATTCTCTTCCGGTTCTGCGTTTCAGTGACGCTGCTGACGTGAGACCGCGTGAGACGCGGCTGACGTGCGTCTGGTGCGTCCGTGTATTCGGGTTCAAATAAATATGGGCAAAAAAATGCAAGTCTTCCTCTCTGTGGAAATCCTTTGACATGTTTGCGAAGATTGTTTTGTACAGCGTGCATCTCCCTCAGACTGTGAATGAAGCTCGGACGCACTAGACACACGTCATCCGCGTCTCACGTCACGTTTCACGTCAGCGTAACCCACGTGACTGAACGCAGACCACAACAGAACCGGAAGAGAATACAATGCTGAATAAAGTCGTTGTTTTTGCTATGTTTGGACCAAAAAGTATTTTCGATGCTTCAAAAAATTCGAACTAACCCACTGATGTCACATGGACTACTTTGATGATGTCTGTATTGCCTTTATGGACATGGACAGTATAAGGTACATACATTTTCAATGGAGGGACAGAAAGCTCTCGGATTTAATCTAAAATATCTTAAACTGTGTTCCGAAGATGAACGGAGGTCTTACGGGCTTGGGACGACATGAGGGTGAGTCATTAATGACATAATTTTCATTTTTGGGTGAACTAACCCTTTAAGTGAGTTACAGATTGTCCCATTATGGCGCAGTGAGAAATGTCTTATCAGTTAATCATTACTCATAATCATTATGCACTATATAGAGAAACAATTTATAATAAATACTGCAGTATTCCATTTTTTGTATAAAAAACTACAACAAAAAAACAGGAACTGTCCATTTTGATTTAATGGTGACTTTAAGGCTTAATTAAAACCAAAAACAGAAACGTGTTTCTTTTTGAAACTGGATGTCACGCAACTTCAAAATTATTTACTTTTAAATTAAACATAATCTGTAAGTGAAAACCAGACCCACAATGTCACTTCATTTCTATTTGAATTAGACAGTTTATGGAAAGATAAAGCCTGCTAAACTTGTTACATTTGCTATACTCATCACACAATATTCATGAAAATTAAGTTTTGAATGTCAAACTGTGAGTGAAAATAAATTTAAGAATGTCAAATTGTGAGTGAAAATAAATTTAAGAAAAATTACATTTAAAAGATCATTTTGATCACATTAAAAATATCAGCTAGCATAAGTTTAAATCTTGCTAATTATCACTCATTCAGTTTAATATATAAATTAAATTGTAATACAATACAATACAATATAATGAAGTAAGAAATTATTGAATTTGAATTTTTGCACGAAATATTGTACAAATGGGTGTGGAAAATATAACTTTGAATACTCAATGCCATTGTGCATATTGAGTCCTAAATACAGTAAAACAGTTTTTTTTAATTAGAAAAGGGTTCTTTGCTGAACTTGGAAGTTGCTGCTAAATAACACTGAATAACCATTGAGTGTGTGGTCATATTAGATGATTCCACCCCACTTATTCCAACACACACACACACACACACACGCACACACACACACACACACACACACACACACACACACACACACACACACACACACACACACACACACACACACACACACACACACACACACACACACAGTTAGGTGCTCATGAGAATGGGTCATGCCTTATTTAGCATTTATATCACAGTAGAATGTGATAGCCCTGCATAATTCTTCTGAGACTTCCTTTCTGAGCTTTGGCACTATTATCCTACACTGCTGTCTTGGCAAATTCCCTGCTCCAAAGGATTTCATTCAACAAGATTAAAATAAATAATGCAATTCAGCTAAACCCATTTCTTGCAGCATTTTTGCATTCAGCTTTTGTACATTTTCATGCTGCAAATACGTTATACACAATCCTCTTCGCTTCAGGGTGCTCTTTTTGTTCTGTATGTAACATTTAACTAATTGTGGTTTCAACTCAAGCTGTTCTTGAATAAGTCAATTAATTAGTATTTTAGAAATAAATAAATTGAGATTGTGTTACAATAGCAAATTCACTCATTTATACACCTTACTTGTACTTGCCTTCGGAACTGCCTAAATTCTTTGTGACATTGATTTAACAAGGTGCTGGAAACATTCCTGCATTATAGCATCATGCAGTTGCTGCAGATTTGTCAGGCACACGACCATGATGCAAATCTTCTGTTCCACCACAACCCAAAGGAACTCTATTTAATTGAGATCTGGGGACTCTGGAGGCCATATGAATACAGTGAACTCAGAACTCAGTTTGAGATGATTTGAGCTTTGTGACATGGCACATTATCCTGCTGGAAGTAGCCATCAGTAGATGGGTACCATGTGGTTATAAAGGGAGGACATGGTCAGGAACAATACTCAGGTGGACTGTGGCATTTACAGTTTTTTAATTGCTTAAGCACAATTTTGAAAGCAGGGCCCGTTTTGTCAAAACACTACACACAATTAGCACTACCTACACCAAAGTAGCACGACATCACATTTCAGATCATTTGCAAAATGGAACACTTTTCAAAACTATACACGACTTATTCAATTTAATTCAATTATTTTACACCTTATTCAGACTTATTATACAATATTTTGTAAAAACACACACATTTCAGATGACTTCAATCTTTTTTAACCTGTTACACACTGCCGTTGCTAACCTAAAACACTTTTAGCAAGTCTAATTCTCAGTGTTTAGAGTACTGTAAATGAGGTACACAGAGAAAGTGCAACTATTATAGTTCAGCAAACACTACACAAGACTAATGCTGGAGACTGAGGAAAATATCTTTGATTTCTCCATATACGCAAGTCAGTCAACATGGAGAATCACAACAAAACATGTTCCAGTTGTCATGCTACTAGTAGTGTGCATAACACTATCTGAAAAAAGGCAAGTGAACATACCTGCTGCATTTATATAGTGCTTAAACCTGATTGGTGTGTCTACAATTTAGCAATCGTGTGTGTGTGCGCTCCTGATGGCTGTGTTTAACAGATTGGCTCATAGGTGTGTTAATTTGACAGTCCGTGCAGGATTAAACAGAACAATGGTCAGAGGAGACACATTGAGTTGTGGTGTGAGGAGAGCAGGACAGGTGTCTTGGTGAGAGACCAGTGTTAGTTTATAGATATATCCTTGTTAGCGACAATAGCACATGTATAACACTATGCTCTGGTCACAGTATTGTTCAGATTAGTATCAGGCAATAGCAAAGCTAGTATTGGACCCTTACCTGCATGTTATGTCAGACATTATGACAGTTTCCAGAGGAAGATGGACTTTATAAAGGCTTTGAATGGTCCCATTTTGGGGAAAATTAATAAAAAATAACCACAATCACAACTATCTTACTGTATAAAGACTTTATATGTACTCTAGAAACAGCCAACACAAACCTTAAAATGGTTTTGTTCAGATTGAAAATGAATTATAGAATAATATATTATATTTATAACATTTACGTTTCGGCTGCAGACTAATAACAAACACATACAAGCTTATGTAGGATATGTTCATGAATTAGATTAAGACCAGGCACATTTTGTAAAACAGGTATACAATAAGTGATGTCTGACAGATCCATGACCGTCACGACGACGATGATAAATTGATTTACAATAACTACTGAAAACACACCGGATCGTTTTCACACCAGAAAATGATGGGCTCTGGTGTTTTGAGTGTGTTTGGCAAATCACTTACATCACTGGTTGTTCCTATTGTGCTGGGTTAGATCCTACTCTGAAGTAGGAGCTAATTTAGTTCCCCCACAAGGCATTCCTAGAACTAAAATCGTTCCCAGTTCCTGTGGTGCAAACACGCCAAAAAGCAGCTATTTCCACCATCTAGGGACTGTGAGAAGGTTCCTCCTGTGCAGAAAGCAAGCATAAATAACAAGCAGAACTGAACTGTGTCATGAATTGTGATTGACCAAGTATAATTTTTGAGGTTTTTGTTTGTGGGTTAATAAATGGTCTTTGCTCTTAACTGTATATTGTCAGATTAGGAAATGTTTGGAAAAGAATGACCCATGACTCTGTCTTTTATTCTTTGCACTGTGCTCACTAACGAACATATGCTGTCATGTTGCCCTGCAGGCCGCTCTATATGATTAATGAGTTGTGTTTATTAACACACAGCTCCACCAATCAGCACACAGCTCCAGTCATTTTATAGACTGAACAAAACCATGTCAAAGGCTGTATAAATGCTACTAGTTTTAGAAATGAATGGCAAACGATGAAGATCTGTTCAAACATTTAAATTCCGTTCCAACATATGGCTCAATTATTCACTTCTTTCCAAATTCAGTTCCTCTTGGAGACATAATCATCTGGATTTACTTCTTAATGAAATTGGAATTATTCGCATGTGTGCCTCTGTATCTTGTATCTTAATTCTATGAAAATGAAATCTGTCGATACAGATCCTCTTTCTATTATGAGCAGATTAAAAGTTACAGTTTCACTTTGGCACAGACAGAAGAGAGAGGAGGACACGCACACACACACACACAGACACACACAGACAGAGGTATTTATAGCTCTTGTGCTTTTCGGTATGTTTAGAGTCTCTGCTCAGGGGAACAGAGACATAGACTCCATTGCTGTACTGTTAATCGATAGCAATATAGCAAGAACAAACCCCATCAGCACTTGTCATTATAATTATTATTATTATTATTATTAATACAAAGAGTGAAACATGCTTTGTCAGATTATGAATGCTTTTAGCACTCAGCAAAAAGAACAAGATTATTAAAAGTTTGTTTGTTGAAACACTGATTCGTTTTTATCCCTATCAACACATACTTTCTGGCAGATTGCAAACCTAGTCTTGTTACCATGAGTAGATTTAGAGAAGCACTGAACAGATGAGTGTTAGAGCTCTGTAAAGAGATACAGATAGTTATTCTGACACTGGACCCATTATCTCCACAGTCAGATGGGGATTTTGTTTACATGACAGGCCTCATCTTTAGTCTGGTACCATTATTTTTTGTTAGTGTCATCATCATGGACTTTTAGTTTGTTTTCATTCTCATCACGTGTTCCTTTGTTCAGTTTTTCCGCTCCTCATATGCGTTCATTGGTTTGAGTGGTGTTCTATTAATTATCCTTGTTTGTGTTTGCCAAATAAGCCGATCCCTTACGTTCATTCTCTGTTCGGTCTATGTTGCTATGTCACTGTATTTAGTGTGTGTTGCCCTTCCTGTCTGATTATTATTTTTTATCACCATTATTAAACTTTGTATTGAAACCTTATTCTTCATCTTCGTCTGCCTTCCTGCAACCTCCCATTACATAGTCCTACAAGACAACATGCCAAATTCATTTGTCTCACCCTCAGACAACATGCCCACTGACTATCATATAGCTCATCATATTGCTTTTTTTACACTGTAAAAAGTTTGTCATTTGTAAGATTAAAGAATTATTTCTTCCTGATCTCACCCTTGAGTTTAGTTTAACCATGTTAAATAATATAATTAATTCAGATTTTACCACATTTTAGTTTAGTTCCAAAAAAGCTCTGGTTGATAGTTGCTACAGTGAACTTTTCTAAGCATAAATTAATCATTGGAATTGGGTGAAGTTTGACAGGTTCATGATATTTTAATTATTTAAAGCATAAAAACTAAAATTCATTCAATACATTTTGAATTAGTTGGGTTGAATTAATCATTGAATTTCACTCTTGATAAACTTAAATGAACACAATTGGAAAGAATTTAAAGCCTCCATTTTCTCACCATGTTACACAAACAAACAAGCAAAACAACTTATAAAGAGTTTTCAAGGTTTGAACCCTCATCATTTTTGGAAAAAGTAGGCAGAAGCAGCTCAGTAGGGGCTATCTGACATGTTGACCATACGATGTGCGGGTGTGTAACAGTGTTTTCTTCTCTCCTGTAAGCACAGTAATAACCAACCTTTTACACGTTCCTCAAAGAGCCATCAGTCACAGTGTTTGAACCTGTGTCTGTCTGTGTGTGCGTGCACGCATTGGATGGCTGCGCTAGGAAATTGAGATCACAATGAATAATTCAGCCAGACAGTTTCCTCACCTTATACATTCAGGAGATACTCATAAATGTAATGTATACCTATTCACATAAACGCAAACATCCACATCGGCACACACTGTATACATGCATGGTAATGGTGAACATTATGAATGGAAATCGTCTATTAGGAAAAATGTCACCTGTTCCGAAAAACCCCCAGAAGAGATAGACCTGAATGAATTAATGCTCTTTACCGTATTGATTTGAAAACGCATGACAGGTAAATGTGAATGCTTGTGTGTGCTGGTGTGTAGGTGCATATGGATTACTCTGTTTAAAGAAGTCTCCACCCGCTCTGGAGGTTTAATTATTGATAGTGGAAATTGAATCTAATGAAATTTCCATCATCTTGAAACAAGAACTGAGCTTGATATATTCTATATGTTCATATAAAGGAGAAAGTTAACATAAACACAAACACACACACTCATTTCAGTAACCTGCATTCTATAGAAAACAACGATCTCTTTCAGATTAGGAGCATATGACCTGAAGAAAGGGCAAGGGAATATTGTCTTGGGAATAAAATGATCCATATAATCTGTCAGTTCTGTTAAGTTCAGATGCTTTTTCATCAATCACACTTGTGATTGTAAATGCATGGTTTTGGTCATAGATCTCCCATGGGGCACATGCTTAACATCTTAAGTAAAACTTGAATTTAACACACCGACAGTAAAACATGTGGCCTGTGTCTCCAGTAACTTGAGGGGATAACCTACATGGAAGAGCTGCAAAATTCTGTAACTTCTCCCCTACACTTTACACAGTTCACCTCAGGACACAAAAGGCAATTTATGTGTGGAAAATGAAGATTGCAATGAACATGAGAAGTACCTGAGCTGATTCACTTTTGCTTTCATGCTGTGATGGTCGTTACAATCGTTACAGATGGTCGTCCTAATCGTTACAGCTACTGCTCGCAGAAACTTGTTTGAGTTTGAAAACGAGCAGTTTGATCAAACCTATATATAAAAATGTTGCTAAAATTGTACTACAATAAGACTGCTGGTTCCACTTGGCAGTAACATTTCATCAAAGACAAAATCATTTCTTTTGAGAAATGTTTGTTACAATAAAATTTATTATCTGGCTATTCAGCAATATGACTCTCAGTGTGATCACCATCGATAGCAGATCGTTCAGGTTAGATGTCCAATGTCAAAATGTCCAACTTGCTTCCAAAAAACAAAAACAAACAAACTTAACACTTGAAGTTGGACTTGGAAACTTATAGAAATGTTCAAATCCAACTTTGCAGGTGTATGAATCATTTGAGCACGAAAGTTTCTGATAAATCATCATTTGTTTTGGTAAATATTCATAGTCAGATATATCACATTTGTGTTTGCACGATTAGTAAATGAGACCCAGTGTGTCTAGATAAAACTGTTTAGCAACCATTTGCAGATGCTGATGCCCAAAATGTTTAGCAACCATTTGCAGATGCTGATGCCCAAAAGTGCACATTTTGTGGTAACATCTAAATATACTGGTATTATTCAAATAGAGTGTAAAACACAGTAAAAAGGATCTTGATGATAAAGAAACAAATGCAAGCATTTACCATTTTGACTTTATTTAACCCATAATTTCAACCTGATTAGTCAAGTTGATAAAAATTACATTTCTGACTTTGACTTAAACCAGTTAATTTAAATGTTACCACTGGGAGCAGATTTTTAGGTTAACCGAGAAAAAACACTGTAATGTTATAACAATCTTCAGACGATAGCATACTATATCTGAACTCTTTAGTAGTTACTAATTAATGCTGAGAGCTTCATGTGGCCTTTTATCCTCTCTGTTTATCTTTCTAGCTTTACAGTGGTTTCTCCTGCTTTATACGCTCAAGACAAGCATTAGATCACATTTCCTTTAAGACGTCATTGGGTCAACAGATTCATTCTTTATTTATGGAGGTCATGGTAATGGATCGATTTAAAATACCTCTGTAAGTCCACATTGCACAAACATGTGTAAGTTAGTTTTTGTGTGTGTGTATACAGAACGTTTCGGTTGTGTATGCAACCCCTGTTCCCTGAATGAGGGAACGGAGATGTAGTGGACGTTCGACTGAATGGGATCACGCTTAGGGAGCCTGTCATCTTCGAGTACTGTTAAAACGAGCCAGTGCACGTTTGCTAATTTTAATCATTTTTTTCGCCAACCAATTACCTGTATTTAATAAATAAAAAGCAAACATAGCAGACAATATAATCATGACATGGAGGCGCCTGCGCGGTCACTTGCATTGCACGTGAACTGTCTGGAGCATCTCATAAATTAGCTGAAACTCGGTGTATGCCTCACAGACATGAGAAATATATCTATAGAAATCTTTAAATGTTTTTAAACGAAACAATTCAAAGGAAAATAAAAAGACTACTCTCTGATGTAATCCATTATCTGCATTTCTCTCTATATAGGAGATGTGTATATATATGGAGATGGCTATCGTCAACTTAGTCAACACTTACACAGAAAACACTAGTTTATTAATAAAAATCAATGCACGCTTGTCACCGGATTTACAGATGCACATCTTGCTTGTTGCACACACATATTATGTCAAAATAATGAGAATATTATGTTGAAATAAAATTATTTTATTTCACCACCACCTTCACCACCTGGTCCCGAAAGGGAGTGTTGGGAACCTCAGGCATATATCCAGGCCGGGGTCTCGTAAGAGTTAGCCGGACCGAATTGCAGGCACGCTTCTTTGACCGAAAATGCTTGCAGGTCCCCTACCCTCTTGATGGAGGCCAAAGCAAGCAACTTTTAACTCAGCTGCCTGCAGTGGCTCAAAGGAGGTTTCTGCAGTGCGGTCAGCACCAGAGATAAGTCCTAAGAGGGTGTAGAGGGAGGGCGAGGCAAATTCAGTCTCCTCGCTCCCCTCAGGAACCTAATGATCAGGTTTTGCTTTCCCATGGATCTTCCATCCACTGCATCGTGATGTGTAGCAATATACTTTGAGGGTGGGGGAAGACAGCCTTCGCTCCAACCCATATTGCAGAAAAGAAAGCACGGAGCCGATCGAATGCCTTTGTGGGTCTTCTGAGAGAAGAACACTTCTCAATGAATAGGTTTCACTTCAGGGAGAAAGAATGCCTCGTAGAGGGTGTCCTTGCAGAAGTGATTGTGGTAGATCACCCAGAACAGTGAACAGTGACTGATTGTGGTAGATCACCTAGAACCTCCTTGTCCCGTTCAGGGACCAGACATAGGGTTTCCAGAGGTCTGGATGTGGTTGTCATACGGTGTCCCGATCTTGAGAGAGAAGGTCCTCCCTCAGAGGAATGACCCAGGGAAGGAAGGATTAAAGGAGCATAAGGTTGAGCCAATAAGGGGCAACTATCAAGACCTGCTCCTCTTCCTCCCTGACTTTGCACAGTGTCTGTGCAAGAAGACCTGCTGGGAGAAACTCATACTTGCAGAGGCCCCGGGGCAAACTGTGTGCCAGTGCGTCTGTGCCGAGGGTTCCCTCGGTCAGGGAGTAAAACAACTGGCAATGGGACGAGTCCGTAGAGGCAAACAGATTTATCTGTGCAGCCCCGAGGTGGTCCTAGTTCAGCTGGACCGCCTGGGGATGGAGTCTCCACTCTCCCTGGGCCACAGGCTGTCGTGAGAGCCTGTCAGCGACTCGATGGAGCAGGTCGGGAAAATAAGTGGCACGAGCCACAAATGAGCCTCGGCCTCCCATTTCAGCATAGCTGACATCTGTGGATCTGGCTCGGGCAACGTTACACTCCCCGAAAGATTAACACAGCCAAGTCGTCGTCTCAAAAGCTCAACTCGCCCTCCGATGCTGCAATCGACATCCTGTCCTCTGGAGGGACCCAAAATGAAACGTCTGGTCAGTCCATTACAGTGGTACCAACGCGCTCAACAGGGGACTCCACCGGCTGTGGTATGATGGAGAAGTGAGGAGCCTACAGGAAATGGTTACCGGGTGGATATTCCATCACTATTCTCCGATCACCCATCCCACACTGGGCATGGTAATGGGGACTCCACCTTTGCGAACAAAGTCGAGTCTCGCAGTGGGAACAGAAGCCATCCACAAAAGCTGCTTTAGCTTGCTGTAAGCCCAAACACGTAATGCAATAATTGTGACCTTGAGAGGGGGACAGGGAACGACCACATCCAGAAACGACACGGGTGGAATTACATCTTGAAAAAGACACAAACGCACCCTTGTTGCTCTTTCAGGATTTGAAAACTCTCACCAGTGCCAGAGCACACAGAGGACAACAAAGACAGCGATGCGTGCATCCACTTCCGTATTTATATCGGGGCGGAGTGTGGGATGCAAATCTCGCACACCAATGTGCATTGGCTCGTTTTAACAGTACTCGAAGATGATCCCTAAGCATGATCCCACATCAAACGTGAACGACTGAAAAGGAACCATACACTCATACCAACATACTCATTCTCAAACAGTGAGACAGATTTTAGTATTATACTACACACGACCTGCTGTCCTTTTGATTTCCTACATAATGGAAAGACCTTTTTATTAAGTACACTCTAAAAAAAAAAAGGTTCTTCAGAGGTTCTTTGCGGTGGTCATGGTGCTATATAGCACCACCGGTTCTTCAGTGGTTCTCTGGGGTGGTTAACGTGCTCTATGGCACCTCTTATGGTTCTACATTGCACCATATGACAAAGATAAGTGTTATATAGCAAGTGGTTCCCCTATGATTACAAGCCAATGAACCACTTTTAGTGCTATTTAGCACCTTTTTTTTAGAGTGTATTTTAAAAAGCCCTTTTTGTACATCCATCAAGGGAAATTGGTTTAAATAATATTATTATATCATAAAATAATATGTACTAAAATATATAATTTATTTAAAAATAACTAGGGCTGTGCAAAAATTAATTACGAATAATCGCATCCAAAATAAAAGTCTGTGTTTACATAATATATTTGTGTGTGCTGTATATAATTATTTTGTATATATAAATACAAACACATGCATGTATGTATTTAAGAAAATGTGTTATTCATATATAAGATATTTATATTTATGTAATATAGATTGTCTATTTATATTTATATGCAGAATTTAAGCGCAAATAACTCTTAAATATATACATGCATGCATAGGTATTTATATATATACAAAATAATTATATACAGCACACACAAATATATTATGTAAACACAAACTTTTATTTTGGATGCGATTAATCGCAATTAACTTTTGCACAGCCCTAAAAATAACTAATTATTATATAAGATTTCTGAATGTTTTTCATCTGCCCCTGGACTACTTAATTCATTTAAACTGCACCACAGCAGCACGAAATTCAAGCGTTTAAAGCACTTATTCAGTTCCATAGGGCTAATCTCTTAAGCTTCTCTTGTCCTTTCAGTCTACACGCACACTCAAACATGAATTCCCTCGATGGTTTTCCGAATTTGCCTCTCACCTAGGTTAATACCTAACATAACCAACTAGGACTGTTTGAGATTAAAACTGTCTGGTTGTTGCACTCTGCAAACATTCTTGCTGCAATATAGATATCTGCTCAGTCATGCAATAAATACTATTCCACACATACCTAAGCCAGTATCCAAATGGCATTGCAAGCTCTGGAAAATCACTTACTATAGTATACTTAGTATTTACTATACTTTTTATATTGTACTTTTATGGTAAAAGTTTTTTTTTTTTAAGTGAACTACTCCTTTAAGGTGCTGAAGGAGAAAATTAAGTAATATGTTGTTCATGTTGTTATTTAGTATGTTTTGAATTGCCTGTTTGGGATATAAAAAGGGATTAAACTAGCTCTATTTAAAATATACTATTCAAACTTAAATGATTGTAATTCAAGAATGCTTTGGAATATAGACCTAATTTTGGTCTTCTTTTAAAGAAAACAGTCAGCAGATTATTGCTGAAGTGAAAGCACTTAAAAAATTAAAGTATGAAAAAGTTAAAAGTACATTAAATCAAATATACTGTGCTTAATATTTATTCTTCTTTATAAAATATTTATTTTACAAAAATACTGTAGAATCAAAGCCATATATCTAACAAAGTTGTGTTCCAAAATTCAAGTTCCCATGAGATTTTGTTTAGGCATCCAGATACAGTTATTCGGTTATCCAGATACAGAGGCTACGTAATGTGAACAAATGTAAACGCGCAATGTCCTGATTGGCTAATGATCCGATCTGCTTTATCACGGTGATCGTATGTTAATGCCAAGTGTAAACACAGCCTAATACATAAAATAAGTAAGCTTGATCAGAGTTATTGTGGGGTGAAGAATTTATTAAAGTTAGTGTAGCACAGTTCTTCAGCAATATTGTTAGCTTGTCGACCTTAAAAGAATCTTAACCCAAAGTTCTTTCTCTATTTTTGTACTATTTTTGAAAGTTGTGAAAACACTATTATGGAGGTTTTTTTGTTCTTTTTTGCTATTTGAGCAAATGGGAACACAAAAATATATTTAATGCATTACCTCAATCACCAACTATGACGACTTCCACTTCAGAGAAATCCGAAAATGTGGGTCTATGAAAGCAAACCAGGCACTCACAAAACACTTGACAAGCGCATGGCGAGTAAATGAATACGCAACCACATTTGCATGAGAGACAGAACATGGAGCATGAGTGTACAAACCCCAACATTGAACCGAAACCAGACTAGACATGAGTGCCGGGATCTGAACACCATGCTCCAAAAACAAAACGAGGCGCGCAGACGAGAGGGTGCGTGGCTCGAGCACACTTGAAACAACACGCTTCCATAAAGACAAGACAATGCAGGAGTGTCATGGCTCTGCCACAAAACCAAGAATAAACCAGGCTGAAGTGACAGAACCCTGACAATTCGATTTTATTATATTATTATTATTATTATATCAAAATGCTCCTTTCATCAGTTGCAATTGTGTGAAAAAAGAATGTTTTCTGAAAGGGGTAACGCCATGTGTCCACCTTAGCATTTTTTCCGGAGGCTAGCATATTTTTCAATTATATTTTAAAACGCCAACAGCGTGACGAGGCGCTGAGTGTCTATTTATGTTTTTTTTTTTTTTAGCGGTTGCTGAAATTTGAAGAATCTTCAACTTTGTGTAAAGCACATTGTTCATTAACTGTAATTTTTTACCAAGCCGTCTAATCACTGTGGAGGAGGGGCGGGACAAATACCACACTGTCCAACCGCCACATCCCATTTGTACAATAGAGTGCCGAAGTTACGACGTCACTCTGTAGGCCAAAACGCGGAAGTGAGTTAGCATTTTAGCACTCTCGGTTCTTTCGCTCTAAAGCCTATAGTATTTTTGAATGGGTTTTTGCTAAATCGCTTGAAATAAAGTCTGTGGTGAGCAAAGCCTCTAAATATTTTCATGTTTTGATCTATGACGTAAAACACACCAGTTATAGCCTGCTTGTGGTTTTTAAACTTTATTGTGTCTGATTGTGTTTTTTTAAATCGTTATATAGGCTTCAAAATGTATAAATTTTGGATTAACTTATAAAGATTATCTTGATAGACAAAACATGTAAGGGTCACAACACTTTGTTAAACACACACCTAATTTTTTGTGATTTTCCAAAAGTCTATGGGGAAAATGCATGGCGTTTCGATCGAGGGAACCCATGCGCCGCTAGCTTCCGAGTTGTCCTATAAAGTGACGTCATCACTTCGGCACTCTATGACAACAGACAACAACAAGCATAATATTGGAACAAAATAATTTAAAACAAGAGCCAGAGCAAATGCTTTACATTGGATATACAGTACATTTTTATATTGAAACCACACAGAAACAAACTATCTGTGAAATGAGATACTAGTAACACTTCCACAGATATTCCGTATCACAGCAAGCAAAGCATCTCAACTGAAAAAAAAAGCTGCACTGCTGAAGTGCTCTCAAGCGCCCACAGCTAGGCATTTTCAGCAGAGTGGCTGACATTTTCAGCTGGCTAAAAATGGTTTGGTGGACACGTGGCCTTTGTGGATTCAAAATGTGGAGGTAGAAAATCTTTAGTTATAGAGTTTGCATGTGAAACATTTGTCAATCACCTGTCATACCTGGAAGTTTCTGACATTGTAAAGTATAAAAACTAACTACTGGAGCACAAAATGCTCTTCTTGCAGATCTCTCTCTCTCTCTCTCTCTCTCTCTCTCTCTCTCTCTCGATGTCAGGATTTATTGCATTATGCGTTAATATTGACAGTGATGTAGTAGAGGGTCATAGTCTGCTTACTCTGGGCATAGCTGCCTCTTGCATTCCATCCGTCAACTGCAGAAAGAGAGGGAAGGATTACATTAAATTCATTACTACACTTTTTCCAGTATCATTCATTTTGAAACCCTCCAGTCCTAGATATTAATTATTGAATAGTGTTATAGCTGTGCAAAAATACTCAATATACTATTATGTGGAACACCTGTTCAACTAGATGCTGTATACTGTTTATTACTGAACAGTACCCATAAAGATCACTATAGACTTTATTTAACAGAATAATGGCAGTTCACGAATTTGAAAATAAAAATTGAATATGAATTTGGAATGATATACAAGTACATCGTTTAGAATTGACTGAGCAGTTTTAATACAAATTATGTTGTATTCTGAAGAATTGGCACCAACAATAAAAACCCACAACCCGTCGATCGAAAGGACTATCCCTAATTAGCCCCATTTTCATTCAAGTTACATGAAATATAATGTCTACCCTGAAAAAGGTTTATAGTGTAGAAGTGTTCATTTAAGATGCTATGTCCAAAGCTATGTCACTCGACAAAGGCTAAACCCATTATACAGATATATAGAGTTGCACTCTGAAACTCTGAAGATGTTTTGGATTACATTTTGATTGATTTTATATCAGTTTTCACATTCTGTTTCCTCTGAATCCGAGCATAGCCGACCCAAACCATTTGCTTTCCATTTTACAGCAGTGCTGTTTCAATAATGTTTTGTCACCCCAAATATCTTCCTCCTCCTCTTCCTCTTCCTCTTCTTCCTTCTTATTCGGAAATTGTTTTCTTTTAAATGAATGAAAATGTCAGACTTGCTGAATTTTAGCCTAATTAGTATTAAATTCTTAATTATATACTGTTTGCACTATAATATGTTCTATTGTTTTTGTACTATTCAGGTTTTTTACACTTTCAATCATCGCCTTTGGGGTCAATCATAGAGTAAATGAATAGAGTAGTGTGATTTGCCTTTGTACAGCAGTCAAAAAAATTCTCAGCGATGATTATGATATAACCATGTGCCCTGAACTGTCATTGCTTTTGCTATAATGATTATGCTGTTTATCTGAGTTTTTTAAGCACTGGTTGCTGTTGTTAGTTCCAGGTGCGTGTCTGAGTGTTTGTGCATTATAGATGTTCTGCAGGTGGTGATTACAAAAGGTATGTAGTGTGTGTGTGTGCCAGCACAGCGGCTAATTATATCACAGATTGACAGAAACAGGCACACCGGATGAAAGCTCGCTCTAACATATGTATAGATCACATGCCCAAAATAAAGCACACAAACTAACAGTAATTCTTTCTTCTGCTCGTCTCTGTAACCGACATGTGATCATTCAAGCAGTTTTATTATAAATTGAGCGGATTCTACAGGCATACACAGCGGCTGCTGCTGCGAGGAACTGCAAACTCTTGTCACAGTAAAGTCTGTCTGGTGTCTGACTGTTCATGAGATTATTTAAAAAAAAGCTAACACAAGTAACCGTCAAAGCAGGTGACCTCATCTTGCTGAAAGAGCGATCACAGTGACAGCAATTTACAGCGACCATGAACGACAATGATCGTTTGTGATGTGACGCAGTTGAGCAGAGATTTCCATGTATTGTTTGAAGGGTATAATATAGAGCTCTAAACTCTTCAACTTAAAATGTATCAGTGAAAGGAGGGAGGGGCTTACAAGGAGGTCAGATCAATTTATATTATATTATTAATATTAAAACAAGGTGTTCAAATTTATGCATTAAACGCGCCTGAAAATGATCTGCAGATGCACCTGCAGATGAAAAATAGCCTTTAGGCTAATTCTGGCATATTGACAGAAATGTTTATGAATATGCACTGTCCCTGTACTAAATAAATAAATAAATAAACCTGCCCTAGACTGATGTCATCTGTCATTTCATATAGTTGATGGTAAAGGACATGATGCATCCCAACAGCTCACTGCATGATGTAGCCTAAAAAATGCCATTAGAATGCCCCTAAAATTTATACACAACATATAAATGTTGTTATTTCCATCAAGAGGTGCATACATTTTTGGTCAAGATGTTGTATTGACAATGCAAGAGTCCAGCACTCTGTAAAGTCTCCTCCAGCACATCCCAAAGACTCAATAAATTTAAGGTCTTTACTCAGATGTGCCAATTCATGTGTGAAAATGACTCTTCATGCTCCCTCCTAACCATTCTTTCACAGTTTGAGCCTGATGAATCTTGACATTGTCATCCTGGAATATGGCCATGATGTGTGTGTCTTCATTCAATTCAATTCAATTCACGTTTATTTGTATAGCGCTATTCACAATACACATCATTTCAAAGCAGCTTTACAGAAAGTGCATGAGGCCATTTTACAATTTAGAGTGTTTTGTTATCAGAGGTAACTATCTAAGCTATGCATTTCAGAAATGTACATATACAAAATCACAGTTAGCTAAAAATGTATTAATTAAAAAATGTATTTAATGAAGATACAATGAGCTCATTGAAGTTTGTTAAATGGTTTTGACATTTAGAAAATATAGCATTGGTGCATGTTGATTCAGAGTTGGCATCATCTGAAGTCTTCACAGGAGTTGGCGCCGTCTCTTCATAGGCGTTTGGCATCTGAAGTCTTCATAATAGGCTGGATCCAAACTGGAACCGAGATACTCTCTCTAATTACCTCAGGATGGGCATTCCATTCCCAAGATAAAACAGAGAAGCAAATAGAAAATAATTAGTGTAGCTGCTGCCCATAATGAGATGCATTATATAAATGCTAGGCTAAAGAGATGCGTCTTTAATCTTGATTTGAACTTGGAGACTGAGTCTGAGCCTCGAACATTATCAGGAAGGCTATTCCAGAGTTTAGGAGACAAATTGAAAGTATTTTAATTTAATATCATAATAATGATATGTTAATTTAAACAATTATAAGTCATCCTGCAAGTTTGCGGAGAAGTTTGTTCTCTTAAGTTTAATTATAGGGAATCTTTTTGCAGAAACAGTGACATTGTGTGTAATATTGCCTTGTGACCAAATCTCAAACACAAAATCATCAGTGTAAAGTCAATTGCTTGTATGAATGCACTGGAAAAAATTAATGATAATTAAAAAAATTATTATGGTTATGACAATGATGAGGTTAATTGTGTCTTAAGATGGGGAACTGTGGCTAATAGCATGTCTGATAACCTTTGTGCCTCAGTAATGATCAACTCATCAATCCACAGGTTTCTATCAAATGTGAAGATGAATCAGAGCCACGGCTCCATTGTGCTTTTTCTCAAGGGTTGTCTTGTCCTTTGGTTGCCATGGCAACCCCTGACTTTGCCTGTCAGGAATGTATCCTGAACCTGTCAAATTGAATGAACATCAACATACTGCATGTTTGTTAGTAAAGTAGTGAATGTAACCTGCTCTCCACAACCACCATCTGCTTGTGTTATTTATTAGTAATCTTAAGCAAATTAATATGAAGAAAACTGAAATTAATCGGAAATAAGTGGTCAGTTAAAAATGCAAAGATGCTCACTGATCGCAATGGTTGGATTTTGTTAGCTTTCAAAACTTAAAGATCTCACAATATATTGTTTTTGTCACTTTACATCCACAGGATCAGACTTCCTGTGTGCGACACACATCATTCCAGTGAAGAACGAAGAGGGTGTTGTCATGATGTTCATCTTGAGCTTTGATTACGTGCTAAAGGAGGGTAGCATGGATTCGTTAGACAGACTCAACCACAGCTCCCCATCCAGACAAGAACAAAGTAAGACTGCTTCTCATCTTTTACTTTTCTCGTTCTCTATCTGTAATGCATTTTTTTCATTCCCATTACTGCAGTAAATTGACAACATCTTTCTTAATTGCTTACTTCCTGTCTCTTACATTTAAACAAATGGAGTGTGGTTGATGAGTAGGAATAGATGGAGAGGTGTGCAGGAATAAATATCAAGAAGGCAGAGGAAGAGAGAAAGGTTTTTATTTTCTCCAGTTGCTCTGGCTCACCAGCACACACTGTCAAAACTGAGCCCAGTCAGCTAAAAAGGAAGTGAAGTGGGGGGAAATAATTAATGTAACACAGTGTTACAATTATTTGGATTGCTGAGGCCAGGTGCTGAATGGCACTTCATTTGTAGGACAACTGTGCACATTAAACCACCCAATACAAGCAGAGAGACACTGTGCATGTGTGTATGAGTGCAGATGCTATAATTATGGCAAGTGTTCATAGAGACCTGGAAGCAACAAATCTGCTGTACTGCATCTTCTGTAAAATATACTATTGCATCATGTGCAGTGTGCACACACACATGCCTGATGTCCTCCTTTAACTCTGTATTGGAAAGTCACATCTGAACTATGAAATCCAATTAATATCCAATGCTAATACAGTCTCTGTGGTATCATAGCAACAGGGAATATTTTGAAAAAGACATCTGCGTGTGTTCGTATGCGAGTAAGTTAAGAGGGACTGTTTAGTTAGTGCTGTTATTGCATTAATTAGGGGTTCAAACACGAAGTGCTGAAACCCTATTGTAATTGTACTGATTTTTATTTCCAATTATAACTTTGAAGCTGCTTTGATACAATCTGTACTGTAAAAAGCGTTATATAAATGAAGGTGACTTGACTTGTTATAAATTGATTATTATTACACACAACATGATGCTTTTAAAACCTGTGACAAAAAAATACAGCTGGGATGAATAAAGATTTCCTAGATCTCTCTTCCTCTTGAGAGGAAGGCTGGGGGTTAAATTGAGAAGAAGTTCATTGAACCAGCAAAGCAGACACAAACTAGTTAGTAAAATGAAAGGCTTTTCCATCCTGATTCTGTCAATGATTTATTAGGCCTTAATCTGATAAAAATTTAAGGATGTCCCACTCAAAAAAGCCTCTTTTGTGGGATGCATTAGGCTGTTTTGATGAAGGAGTGATATAAATAGCCCAGTTTGGAGACTTTTAATTAATGCTGGCGTGGTACTGAAACCCCAGGGGAAGAGACAGACAGAGAGAAGCTAAGAAATTGAGAGATTGAGAAATCACAATGCAGAGATGAAAAAATATAGATTCTTATATAAATATTTAATAATATTGTCCCTGTATTCTGTTTTAAAGGTTTCTAATGTTGTTCTGGAGGTCTCCTACAAAAGGTTTACATGCATCCATGGTCAAAAACCGCTTTAATTTTCTCTTCATGAGTTCACACTTGCAAATAATCAGATTAAAAGAGCATGCTTATTTGGCTTGCTGTCCAAGGAGAGGGCTCTGACCTTGGTGTTTTGCACAAACCCAGAGTACTTTCCCCATATCCCTGGCTGTGATAGTAACCAGCCAAGATTGAGGAGTTGGATTCATTTGAATGTGTTCTTCCCTAACTTTGTTAATAAAACATCATATAAATTGCAGCATCACCTCTTTTCTTATGGTGTCTGAAACGGTTCGGTCTCTAACCCCCCCTTTCCTGATTGATCGGATGGCTCCATCCAATATTGTGATTGGTCTACTGCTTATTTATCTACTTGGGAGATAAGAGTGTCTTGCAAAACCTCAGTGTAGACGAAGGCCAAAGTGTTGAGAAAAAGATTCATTTTCAAATGTATTCAGAGCAGATAAATGTAGACATAGCCTCAGACAGCATGCAGAAAACCACTGACGCTGCTTGAAATGTCACGTCAACTACACAAATACAACAGAAATGGATAGCATGAGCTTTTCTTGGACATCAGTAATGATTTTGTTGGGCATGAAGCTTTCAAGAGGCTCTCCCACACCCAGTGTTGTGATATTGACAATAATACAATGTTTGATTAAGCTGGTCTCACTGGTCCATATATAATTTAGCAGTATTTTTTTTTTCTTATTTGGTAATAATAAGGCTCAGGTAATAAAAATCCATGTGTCCTAAGCCTGTCTTGCCCTCCAGAGGAGAAAGAGGCATAGAGAGAATTCAAATTTTATGCACCTCCGAATTTTATTGATGAATTTTATTGATGAATTTTATTGATGTCCCAGTTTTCCCTAACAACAGAGACATTTTTGCTTCTTTAACATTCAGGCAGTTCTTGTTAAAGATTCACAGTGTGTGTAGGACCATTTGGCTTCAGAGGTTTTCCTGCATTGTTTCCATCAGAGTAACTTTGTTTGGCGACTACTATTTCGCTTCGGAGCCAATCGTTTGAAGACTCTGAAGAGTGCTGTTGTTTACAACGACAAGTGTGTCGGTGTTCTTCTGGAAGACTCTCCCAGTGCTGGTGGTTTCTACAGTGCTGTGCTGCGGTGATCGCGAGCTTTAAGCTCTCAACTGCTGCTTTCTAAATGTTTGTGTATGACGGCTGGTTAGAGGGCGAATAGGTGAATGCTTCACGGTTTCAGTTCACTGTTCAGTGTTGCCGCGGTCATTCCCCTGTGTGCTCCGGCACTGGTGATGGGCTATTTCCTGATCGAACAACACGGGTGCGTTTATGTCTTTTTCAAGATGTCATTTCACCTGTGGGTTTCTGGATGCGGCCGTTCCCTGTTCCTCTCTGACAGTCACAATTGTTGCATCATGTGTCCGGGCTTACAGCACACTGATGCAGCTTTTGTGGAAGGTTCATGTTCCCATTTCGGGAACGATGTTGAAATGTCGCGATGTTGAAATCGAGACTCGCGGTGTTGAGATCGGAGAATAGTGATGGATGTCTCACCTGGTAACCATTCCCTGTGGGCTACCCACTCCTCATCACACCGCAGCCAATGGAATTCCTGTTGAACGTGCTGGTCCCTCTGTAATTGACCGATCAGCCGTTTCAACAGGGGTTCCCCCAGAGGATAAGATGTCGATAGCAGCATCGGAGGGTGAGCTGGCCTCTGGAGATGACGACTTGGCTGTGTTATTTCCCTCTGGGAGTGTAATGTTGCTCGAGCCAGATCCAGAAATGTCAGCTAAGCTGATAACAGCCCGCCGAGGCAAATTCCTCTGTTCCTGGGTCTCAAGAGGGCAAGTCTGGTGGTGTATGCCCCTGTAAAGCCATGCACCCTTCAGAAATACCCCTAAAATAGTGACCGCACATCGCAGTCTACTGGCAAAGGACACGATGCAGCCGCTCCCTCCAGGTCAGCTTCTATAAGCCCATACTTCATTGTATTCTAGAGAGGTGGGTCACAACCATCTTGGTCCTGTGTTTTTTGAGACGACCCCTTTTTCAAAAGCCTCCGTTCAATTTATTAAACAGAGATGCATTTCCAAATGCTCCTTCCCCAAGATTTGTCTGCAGCGTTCAACCGGAGAGATGTACTTCAGATCTCTATCCTTCCACTCCTCAGGCCATCCTGTGTTCGTGCGCTCGATAGGTGTGAAGTATCAGTACAAAGTCCTTCCCTTCAAGTGCTCATAGCCAGTTGGGTCCTTGAGTCAACTGGGTATGAGGATCTCTTTTCTAGAGTGGAGATGGATTTGGTCCACTGCATCTCTGACAAAGAGGGTGTGGATGGTTAGTGCTATATGTAAGAGAGAAAGGGTCGACATTGCGAAAAGACAACATTGCGACAATTGTGCTATGCTTCCCTCGCATGTCACAACTTGCCTGTCACCTCCTCCTCGGAGTCAGAAGCTTCTGAGGTCGCTTTATTCCACTTATTACTTCTGGCCTGCTCAATCGTGCAGCTGACGAGCCTCACGACAGCCTATGGCCCAGGGACAGTGGAGAGTCCATTTAGGACCACTTCAGGCCCGCCCCCCCGGACTTGTCCCTCTGCCAGTTTGTGTTAAAACCCCACTTCAGTGAGCCTTCTTGTAACAAGACTGTGCTAACGTCAGGGAGGAGATAGAAGAGGTCTTGCTAGTTGCCCCTTGGCCCAACCAGACCTCTCTATCCATGACAGCCCTTCCTGACTCCTTCCTCTGAGCGCTTTCTTAGAGACGGAGCACGGGACACCTGCGTTTGGACCCTGGAGAATCTCCAGGTCTGGTTCTAAAAAAGAATGGGACGCAGAGGTTCTGGTTACTACCGCAAGGTTTTGCCATAGAGAACCTCACTTCTGTTGAGCACCCTCTCAAATGAGGCTTTCTCCATCTTAGAAGTGGAACCTATTCATTAAATAGAATCTTCTCTCTGTGAGGAGATCCCGAATGTTTTCATTCACTTCAGTGTTTTCCTCCTGCTAGATGGGTTGGAGTGAGGATGTCTCGTCCACCCTCAAATTGTATGTTGCTTCTGTATTGATGTACATCATGATGCAGTAAGGTGCAAATCCTTGGAAAGCATGATTTGATCACCAGGTTCCTGTGGGGAGAAAGGAGAATAAATCCGCCTTGTGCCCCCTCTTTATCTTGGGACAGGAGGTTTGAGTACAAGGCTGGAGAATGCCCTGCCACAGCATCCATGACATGGAGCCCCCATGAAGACAAAGGAACTCCCGGATGTCACAGACGGGGGAGGAGATACTCGTCCCTAAATGCAAACGAGCCACTGATATTCAAAGTGATCCTTACTGTAGGGATGCGGACCCCCTCGGGCGGTCATGTTGTGGAAAGTGGTAACAACAGACGCATCCTTAACAGGGTGTGGGGCCACCCAGGAGGGCAGAACTTAAATGAACACTTCACTCAGCCCATATAAATAATTTGGAGCTCCTCACTGTGTAGAAGGCTCTGAATCATTTTCTTCCCCGTATGCAGGGGCATCACATGCTGGTACATGGCAACAATACCACAGCTGGAGCACATATCAGCGGCCAAGGGGGGATGCGCTCCTCTAAGCTTCATGCTCTAGCTCACAAGCTATTAATATGGAGCTGGTGGCACTTTCTGTCATTACGGGCAACCCATTTCCCAGGCACACTGAACAGGGGCACAGATAAGGATGAGAACCAAGAACTGGTTCTTCTTCAGAACCGGTACCAAGTGAACCAATTCCTTAGAACCGTTAGCATGGCTGCTTAACGATTCCGCTTATCAGTTTAGCTCGTTGCAAATGTGCCATGACGTCACACACTCGCTGCGTTGTTTTGGTTCAGAACGCAGCAAACATTGCATCGAGGCAGAAGCGCTCTTTAGTTATATTTAACGCTAAAAGACAACAATATATGAGGCGCAGTCTAGGGCTTAAATCAAACTTCATTTACGCACACATACATAAAACATGTGCATACACATATACTAAGTAGTCAAACATACATTAATGCTGCTGAATGCTCAAACTCCACACACACAAGATGAGCAGAACTCATACGAGACGCGCGCGCACACACAAACTCTCCATGCATATACTCATATGAGATGCGAGCAGTGCACACACACAAACTCGAGAAACGTCACCTGAATCCGCAGCCAAAAACACATTATCCACCCGATGGTCAAATTATAGTTATTCTGTGTTGTCACGCGTGATTATAAATGGATGATCGTCAGTCACCTTCAACAGCGAACTCAGCGACGATTGACGTGAGCATTTCTAATGGTAAATGAACTGCTTTTAAATGAACATTTCTTTAAAACAAATTTGATTTGACAGAATTTCATTTTCTTAACGGCATAAACAGACTTTAGTCCCATGAAACTGTCACTGCAACTTCCCGAAAAGGCGCACGCATGCACACACGCACACACGCACACACGCACACATCACTTATGAAGTAAAAGTGAAAATTGAGGATGCAGTGCATCGTAATGCATCGAGAGTTGCATCGAATTGAACTGAATCGATGACTGACATAATCATAACCGAACCGAAGCGAACCATGTCAACAGTGTAGGTTTACACCCCTAAAACTCTGTGCCAGTCTTCTGATCAAATATTAAAGCAAGTTAATACAAACAAACAAATTTGTACTTATTCCCTCACCCAAAGAGAATCAAAAAGAGAATTGATAAGGAATTAAAACGATAAGCAATATCGATAATGGAATCGGAATCATTAAATTCCAATCACTAGGCACAGACCGCTTGTCGAGGGGAACCCGCTCTATGGAGACAGGCACATCCATCATCAGATAGTGAGTCGAATGTGGGGGAAATTCGGCCAGGCAACGGCTGACCTCTTTGCCTCATGTGAAAACGCCCATTGTCCTATGTTCTTGCTACGGGACAAGGATGTCCCCCTCGTCGTGGGCGCACTGTGGCCCATCAATGGCCAAACATGTTGCTCTACGCCATTTCTCCTCTTTGCCTATTAACACTGACTCTGACCAGGGTGAGAGAACAGAGCCTGACTGATTTTGGTAGTAGGTGGGAAATTTAAAACCCTCATCTAGACAGGCTTGCCCTCTGTGCCTGGCCCGTGAGAAGTCAAACTTAAACACACTGGGGTTCCCTCCACTTGATATTAACACTATTCAGAATGCTATGGCCTCTTCTACACAGTCCCTTTATGACTGTAAATGCCGTGTGCCTGGCGCCTGGTGGTATCATATCAGTGCTCAGTTTCTGATATGTTGTGTTTTCTGCAAGACCTTATGAATGTTGGAAAAGCTTTTCAACAATCAACCCTCTTATATTTAGATTTATGAAGGGCGCTCATCGTTCTCTTCCAGTCACTAGAGGAGCGGTGTGGGATCTCTCCATGGTGCTGGAGGCTTTGTCTCTCAACAGCCTTTTTCTGAAAGCGTGCTGCACTGCTACAGCAAATGCTGACCAAGTATTTGAATGTTGAGCAGCAAGCTCATTTGCTACTTAAATACCAGGAACCAATCAGCTGTGCCATATAGAGAATGATGTGATTACAAGCAGATTGAGTTAAGGACCTATAAGCCGAATCCACCATCTAGTTTCATGATAGAACTTTGTTTTTAATTTAGGCTTTTATTCACATATAAACATTCATCACCACACACATCAGATATGGTGAATGGAAGCTCAAGCATGTTTGCAGGTTCATTCTCATGTGTGACGCAGCATGTTTAAGCTTCTGCAAGAACCAATAAGGTTGAGTACGGTTGAGCTTTTGTCTATGTTTGCTTGTTATATAGTTATAACAGGGACAGAAATCTCCCATATTTCATTTAAAATATATTTTATGCTCTTGAAAAAACTCCCTTAATTGTACAGGGCCTCTTATCTAGAATTTTGAATTTCCCCAAGCCCCCATTAATTTACAACCCTGGAGAAGGAAATGTATTTTTAATTACATTTTATACAAAACAGTGCTTTTTTATGGTTACCTTTCCTGAAACCTACTCTGTCACTTTTTTTTTTTTTTTTAGAAAAAGGCCGTTTCTTCCGTTTTCGTCTGCCTGCCCCACTAAGCATGCTAGGAGTGAGTAAGCAATCCCTCCCCCAAGAAGACCCGGATGAGGTGACCATTCATTCGGCTGATCAGAATGAGAAACGCTCTTCCTGCTCGTCGTCTCTCTCCCTTTCCCTCTCTCCACGTGAACTCCATCCACCTACCGGCGAGAGCTGTAGTCCCTCTTATGGAAATGACACCCGGGCTCTGATTGGCCAGAGTTGTCTGGGTTCATGCTCACCGATCTCAGGGCCACAGGATCACTCGTCTCCACGGGGCCCCTGGGAACGGATAGACCCCCAGGAGCCTTTGGGGACTGCATCCAGGGTGGCATCACAGGCCAGTATGTGCACATTTAGGAGACCATCATCTACACAAGATTTAGAAGGAATCAGTTCGCACACACAAAGGACGTACCGTGATCGCCATGCTAGCGAAGGTATGCACTCGTTTCAAAATACACAAGCATAAGCTTTTATTAATTTGTATATAACCAGATTTAGTTTGTGGTTCTCATTAATTGACTTGATTTGGTAAAATCACTGCAACCAATGAGGTGCAGAAATTAAATCCAGCCACACATACAGTATATGCACACTGTTAACTCTTCTTTGTGCGGTCTTTCTATTCATGTCTGTTGATCCTATTTTATCCATTGTAATATATGTCCATTGTAATTTCCACTACAATTCTATCATCCTATATATGTATGCTCCTATTAATTTAGAAACTTTTTAAAATAAAAAGAAGGTTCTACATATGAATAGGGTAAGATATTCCATTGAGAATTATACTTGGTTATGGGTGCAGTGTCAGACTTTTACTCAAAGTATCTAGCCAAAAATATACTTGAGTCAAATTAAGGTTTCCACATTTAACTGTTCTTAAATATTTAAAAGTTAAAAATGATCTTTTTTCTTAGCCCTTGTAACTGACTGATGAAATCAAGAGGCAGTTTTTCTCATTAAAATGAATAATTTTCTCAATCCCATGACTTTGTAAGGCTCTGGGACACGGCAGGTGTTAAACTTTGACCTATATCCTGAAATGTGTGACCTAAAATTACTGAGCATTAAATTCAACTGCAGCTTGTTTTATAGTTGTTTGGCACTTGAATATCATTGTTTATGATATACTATACTATATATTTAACTGCTATAATTAAATTATCGCTATAACTTAATTAAAAAGCATTGCTTTAGGTCAAAGGCCTAAAATGTTGCCATGAGTGTAGAGATATCTCTTCACAAGGATGATTGACTATAGCTCTGCGGCCAATTGAAATTGATTGTAAAAAATCCACACAGGGGTTCTAATCTCACACCAAGCACAACATAACATTCCATGGGGAAAGAGTCTCTCTCCCCCGCCCCATGTGTGCAGTTGCTTATATCCGTCTCTCCACCATTCACTAGAATTAGAGACCCTTTAGAATTAGAGACCCTTTAGAACCCTCTTAGAATTAGAAGTGTTAGTCATTATTCATTTGACCTCCTTATCACCACTTGTCTCCGCACCTGTTCCCACTTCAGACCACGCCCTCCTCTCCACATTGATTTTATTGGTTGTGTTTATAGATATATACACCAGATGTCGCCTTGGCTAAGTCAGTTCATTAGAACGAATGCGTCAATAGAGCCGCCATCTTGGAACAGGGGAGCCCCTCCACTTTAATGCATCAGCGTCAATGAAGACAAAGGTCTAACGGAAATAAAATCACCATAAATAACCATGAATGCGATTTTCTAGTTTTTTGGTTCGTTCCAATGGTCAGACATGTATTTATCATTGATTAAAAAAAAATATATATATATATTTTTTTCAAAACATTCTTCCTATTCTTCAAATTTCTTGCAGACTGCAGCTTTAAAGTTCTCTTATAATCTTAATTAAAATAAAAATTGCACAAAAAACAATAATAATTTTATATTTGAAGAGTTCAGATGCAAAAGCCTCTAAGTGCCATTTGTAATTTTCTTCTAAAATGATCATTTTTATCAAGCTTGTATGTTTAAGTTCAGTAATTTCACTTAAATGGCAATGAAGATTACCTATTAATTGTCTTTTAAGTGAAATTACTGAACTTAAATATACAAGCTTGATAAAAAAAAAGGTAATTTTAGAAGAAAATTTTAAATGGCATTTAGAGGCTTTTGCATCTAAACTCTTCATTTATATATATATATATATATATATATTGGAAACTGTATCAAAAGCCACTTGCTATTGCAAGCGAGTAGGTGTTTCAAAAACCTTATCCATATAACCGTTATTTACAGACAAAGCATTGTGAAATTGTTTACTTGCGGTTCATGATGTAGCTCCTGTCAGTTCCAGTTACAGTTGGCTGCTTCATCTTTCAGCAAAAGTTTCTTTGCAAACTCTCCATTACATTGTGCCTCATTTACAAAACAACACACAGTCAAATTATCATATAATACAAACATATAATCCTCCAACGTGTTCCATGACGCCATTGCAAATAAACCTTCCATCCTGACGCTGATGTCCTTCTGAAGTTACTACAGAATTAAAAATAAATACTTTTTTCTTACTATGTTTTCTAAAAGTAGCAACACTATTGGGGAAATTCACAATTGTTAAATCCATTTATAGTACCTACTCACCTAAATTATTTATTGTTTTTATGAACCTACCCTCCATTTAGGTACATCTCTCAAAAAGCTAATAGTTTTCACCTATCACTGATGGTTTTGACTGCCTTTCACTGTCTTTCTCTCCTTTCACCCTGTCCATCTGTGACCTATTGCTCTCTCAGATAATGGGCGTAGTATTAAAGGTAACAGAGCTGTAACACATGCCTGCCTGCCTGTCTGAATGAAGCATGCTCGGGCTTACACTGAATGCTCCCGAAATGCATCGAATTTACAATCACAAAATACTTTCAAAGAAAATACTGATAATGACAGAGGGACAGAGGAGACATTTGCATGCGTAATGCCTAATGTGACATGAAAGTGCATGGGATAAAAATAACTAAGTTTCAGCTTTTGCAGCTTCTTCTGTCTTTTTTTTTCTTCCTCTCCCTTTATCTTTATCTAAATCTCTCTTTATGGACCTACATTATTTTCACAGGAGAATGAATTTTTAAGATTCTTGTAGTATAATATATTTTCAATTTACAAGACTGTGGACCATTTTAGTTCAGCGATCTGTTTACATGAGTAGAGTTCTTGAGATGATACCAGATTCTCCTGACTTTTTCAAAAGTGAAATCATTCTCTGCTCCCCTTCCCTCTCTCTTTCGCTCTCTTTTTATTGGCTAGTGTCGCGCTCTTGGATGGCTGGGGGTATGGCTAGAGCTTCACTTCTTTGATTTAATTGTTGTCTCTGTCGTCTGTGCGTCTGCTGTCTTTGTATTTGTGTTTGCTTTTGTCTTGCAATTGTTGTTGTTAGTGATGGTTTTAATAATACTGGTATGGAAATGCAGATTCATTAAATGAACAGTGTTAATGTCACTATTAATGTGAGTCCTGCTAGATGAGAGAGAGTTGTACATTGCTCATAATTTGTGTTTATGTGCTTCAGGTCCATTTAATCAGATCAAGTCCAGCCTTCTGGGCTCCACGTCTGACTCAAACCTCACCAAGTACAGCACCATCAACAAGATCCCTCTAATCACTCTGAACTTCTCAGAGACAAACAATGACAAGCGGGCATCATCTCCGCATTCCTCAGAGAAAACCATCATCGCACCAAAGGTCAAAGATCGGACACACAACGTCACAGAGAAGGTTACACAGGTGAGAGATGTTTACTATTATAAATGCACTATTAAATACTGCATTATAGGGATGTGACGGTGAGGATATTTTCCCACCGGTCAATCGACATGGCGCTAATTTAAACTAACATGTGCACGGCCACATGTCAACGGCAGTGGACGCCTGTTGACACATGTGGCCATGCACATGTTAGTTTAATTTTCAAATTAGTGCCAATTTGTGGCGGATTACTTGAATGGTTAGTTCAGCCGAATGGTTGGTTGTTCGTAGCAAGCCTACTACATTAGTGTCTCTCTATTGGAAAGTCAGACAAGCCCTGCAGCTGGGAGTAAAAGTTAGACAGGACTAACACGCACACACACTATATCAGGGGTTCCCAAGCTGGGGGGCACGACAGTGCTAAGGTTGTTATGCAAAAGAAACCTCTTCAGGCTGATACAAGACCCCACTGCGTAATTATCCCACTTATTATGCAGCTACTTGATTAATTTTACATTTTATTACCTCAGGACTCGCTTGAGTGGTCTGTTATCAGTTGTAGTGGTTGTTGTTGTGCAATAACAGACCACTAGATGGAGCGGTTTAAGATTAAGTATTGAGTATTGCTGGGAGCCATGTAAAATAAATGAATGATGCATGGTTATGCACTAAGCAAGTTTGCTAGTTTGCTGCTTGTGCCAGGTAAACGTAATTCGTAAAAATTCACAAATACCAAAACAACGTGTCTAGAAGTAGAACCCATTATAATCAGTGATGCAGTCTACTGGATGCGGCCCTGGCCGTAAACTGATACCCCATTCTATTTCTGACATATTTCCGATTTGCAACGTTAATTTTTCCATTTCCAGTCAACAGTCTCAAGCTGTTGCGGCGCAATTCGGCCGTCAAGTCCTCTGTAGGGAAAAGACAATATGACAAGGCATTTCTTGCCCTCGGATTCACCAGTACAACGGTTGGTAACAAAGAGAGACCACAGTGTGTTACGTGCCTCAAAATATTAACTTCTGACAATATGAACATATTGTCAACAGATCTTTCCAAAATGTTCACTGGCAATGACGCACAATGGACACGTTTGGTCCACAGGCAAAGTTTGCATGTTACGGGACCATACACACAATGTACATTGGGTGAGGGTCCCTGCACGAGATATTTGCTCCACATGACGTTGGACACAGGTAGCATGCAACCTCCCTACTCTTTGACTCATTCCCTTTGTCTTGGGTGATGACTTGTCATAACATGCTAGTCTATTGGTTCTCGTAGAGTAGTTAACCCTTCTAAATGCTTCATGCGTGAAGCCTGAAGTTGACTTGACGCCACTGAAATTCTTATCGTTGTAATTTAATACGCAATAATCTGAAGAGAACAGCTGGCCTTGACTAAGACACTATTCGTTGTCACTCAACACAATCAAATCCAGCTGATGTCGCCTTTAGTAACTGAATCCATTGACGATCCGTCTGATGAACAGTTGAGCAACAGAAATTTGGATGTGCTGAGAGAGCGTCTAGTCCCTCATTGGAAGAAAACATGAATTGTTTCAGTAGGGGTCAACCTGAGTGATAAAGGAAACATATGTGGTTTAACAGGAGTTTCTATAGTTGGTCATGCCCAAGGCAATTGTATTATATAACCACATAGTATACACTCCATGTCTGGAATAAGTAGTCGGAACTAATAATGAAACATGAAGTAAATAAAACTATATTATTATAGTACACAGCATAGTAGGGTTGAAAGTGTACAGTATATGCATATATACATGCACCATTAATGACTAAACATATATGCAAAATATTGTCTCGGTTTGTATCGCACTCCCTCCTCTTCTGTCTATTTCTGTCAGTGGTGCTGTTTGTTTGCCACATTAAAGACTTGTTGCCCATAACTAACCAGATGGCCAGTTACACACACAGATGGCTTGTTTCGTCTTTTTCATTCTTTGAGTCGTGGTGGTTGAAGAGTTGGACTCTAATTAAACTGGGTCTTGGCATCTAATCCTGAAACTCAGCCTCCCACGCATCCTCAACCTGTTTGCCAAATGTGATTTCACTCTTTCTGATTGACCCCTTTTTAATAGTATCTCTTTATACTCTTAATAATAATGAAAACCTTCTATACTATTCTATACTTATTATTACGGATTTGATCAGTTGAGGGGAGGGGAGGGGGGGGGGGGGGGGGGGTCTGTGTTTATTAATACTGTAAAAACGGCAAACCACTCTTTTATACTCTCTGTTTAGTATTAATTGGCTACAGGTTGTACGGTTAGAACAGTATATCTCACACCATGTGACCATATATGTGGTTCTACAACAAACAATATACAGAATATGAATAAACTTAATTACAAATCACAGAGCTACAACAGTACTACAATACTGGTATAAATATCACAATCAACATGGTGAAAGGGCCAAGAAATAAAGCAATATGATAATATACAATTCATTTATAATTCTGCATCAGTTATTATTTCCACACTTTATGTCTAATTTTATGTCACAAACAGAGGCAGGGGAGATCGGGATAGTCCAATTCCAAGGGGTGACCTTTTCTACTAGTACATTTATTCCACAAGGATGCATTAAATAAATCAAAAGTGACAGTAAATACTTTTATAATATTTCAAAAAAGTTGTATTTTATATAAATGCTCTTCCTTTGAACTTTCTATTTGTCATAGATCAGGTCAGGTTCCTTTATTAGATTCCTGGAAAAAAAAGGTTTAATGGTTTACAGAAAACATATGAAGGATCATGTGATACTGAAGACTGGAGTAATGGCTGCTAAAATTTAGCTTTTCCATCACAGGAATAAATTACTTTTTAAAATGTATTATAATACAAATAAAATGGTTATTTTAAATTGTATTAACATTTCCACCTGTGTGACCTCTTGGTGGCAGCAGCCCATGGGCTTCCCAACAGATACCAACATTATTCAGCAAGTGTGTGCGTGAGAAGTGAGAGCACAAATAAACAGGGTAGATGAAGGCTTCCCAATTACTGAAACAGAAAGCAAGAGGAAATTATCTCTCATCCTCTCTGTATCAGTGGAGGAGTGGAGAGGAGAATTGCCTCTGTGACATTGAGACTGTCCTAGTACTGTATGTCCCACACACATGCTGTCATAGATTGCTGTACAAACTTAAGCAGCTGTTGACTCATTTCATTTGTAATAATAGGCACCCAGGGTATTTCTGTTTGCTGCTGTAATATGTGGTATATACTGTATAATGATGTGCATTAATTTGCTTACTGAACACCCTGGCTGGTTCTGTCCGTTCAGCCTGGTTCCCTGATGGGAAGGACATAACGGCCTTTCTGTTTGTAATTTTTTCTCTGTGCTGTGGTCCGTTATTAACTTATGGCTGCATCAGCCGTGACCTGTCACCATGTGGCCTTCTCTCTGCTTTTCACATTACCATCTAAAAGCTGGATCATGAAATTTTCATGATGTATTGCTCTCTTTTTCTTCAATTTCTTTTCCCCCAAAATTTCTACAAAAGTTGATCATGATCTTTCAGAAGAAAGTGTACTAGTAGACAAACTCTAACATTCACATTGCAAAGCTTCCTCATCAAACCAAATAGATTATTTTTTTGAAACGAAGCTGCAAAAAATTGTTTGATCATAAATGTTCATGATATTGGGACCTGAATATGATTAAATTAACATAAAACCACCCAAGTTAATGCATCAATGGCTATTTATTGTTCAGGAACATGGTCTACCTTGAGCAACAGAATGAACTGTACTGGTACAGAACGAAAAACTAATTTACATATTTTATTCTTAAGGATACAGTTGCAAAAACTGTGCATTTAATTTTAAGGGCCCTATTTTAATGATCTGCATAGTCTAAGCGTACGGCTTAGGTGCGTTTTTGCTAGTGGATCCACTTTTAATGATGGGAAAAATGGTCGATGTCCCTATTCCCTATTCTCTTTATGAGTAATGGGTGTGTTTTGGGCATTATGTGCAATAAACCAATCAGAGTGTCATTTCCCATTCCCTTTAAAAGCCAGTTACACTTGCTCCATGGTGGGAAAACAGAATCTGAAAAAAATCTGAAAACTGGGATTCAAAATCCCAAATTTCTAAATTAAACTGAAAATAAACAGAATGTTTTAGTTCTAAATGATTTAGGTTAAAAAACGGGCTTAAACTGAAAAGTCACCCTCATCAGGATTTGCATAAACTATATACAGTATACCTCAGCTTGGGTGCATGGTCATTTAAGTCAAAGTTTTTATTTATTTTTATTTTAAGACATTCTGAAATCCATAAACATGACCAATTGCTATACTAATTATCTAATTTCTAATTTAAAAAAAAAATATGATGATTAACATCATGAAAGATATAACTGAATCCACTTAAGATAAATAATCGTCACATTTGACACTGTATGATGTGTACATTTCATACATGAGTCACTGTTGTTTCTAGTCTCTGATTTAGCAGCTTCAGATATTTTTGCTAGTCACAATATAAAAGCACTATCGTTGTCATAGTAACCACATCTCTATACTTCAGGTGTTGTCGCTAGGCGCTGATGTGCTTCCAGAGTATAAGCTTCAGACACCAGGCATCAACAAGTTCACCATTCTCCACTACAGCCCCTTTAAGGCAGTCTGGGATTGGCTGATTCTGCTGCTAGTCATCTACACCGCTATTTTCACGCCCTACAGTGCGGCCTTCCTTCTCAATGACCTGGAGGAGGAGAGGAGACGTGAGTGTGGTTATTCCTGCAGTCCTCTCAACGTGGTGGACCTCATAGTGGACATTATGTTTATTGTAGACATTCTTATCAATTTCCGGACTACGTACGTCAACGCCAACGAGGAGGTGGTCAGCCATCCAGCTAAGATAGCTGTGCATTACTTCAAGGGGTGGTTCTTCATAGACATGGTGGCAGCCATACCCTTTGACCTGCTCATATTTGAGGCAGGATCAGAAGAGGTGAGCATATGTATATGAGTAATTTACAATTAAGGCTTTTTCATGCTGTTCGTATTGTAGTGACTATTTTAAAAAAAAAAACGGTATTAAATATGCTATACACCAACAGCTGAGCTTTAATGCTTAAGCATGGATAGAGATATGAATATATGACCGACTGTTTTAGCTTTTTTGCAATCAATAGTTTGTCATTTTTATCTAAATACATTATTTACATACTTATTTACATGTAAGCATGAATATATCTTTGCACTCTCTTGTTCAGACAACAACTCTGATTGGCTTACTGAAGACTGCCAGACTTCTCCGATTGGTCCGTGTTGCACGGAAGCTGGATCGTTACTCAGAGTATGGGGCGGCTGTCCTCATGCTCCTCATGTGTATATTTGCGCTGATTGCTCATTGGTTGGCTTGCATATGGTATGCAATCGGCAACGTGGAGAGGCCCTATCTGGCGCACACGATTGGCTGGTTGGATAATCTGGGAATGTCCATCGGCAAGCAGTACAACGTCAGTGACCGCTCCTCGGGCCCCTCCATCAGGGACAAGTATGTGACAGCACTGTATTTCACATTCAGCAGTCTGACCAGCGTGGGGTTTGGAAATGTGTCGCCAAATACCAACTCAGAGAAGATCTTCTCCATCTGTGTCATGCTCATTGGCTGTGGGTATCAATATGTTGCACCTTTAAAATTTAACTTATGCCATCAGGTCACCTTTGTTGATCCTGGATATTGTGTTGATCCTGGAACAACATTTCTGTCTGAAACTTTCATTCTAACCCTATCCAAATCTACCCATAATTTATCCCTTATCCTAATCATAAAGAGATGATAGGTGAATAACACTGATGTAGAAGCTTCTAAACCTATGACATAAACTTTAAACTTGTCCCTTAGATCTGATTGGTGGATTGAAACGTTCTTCCTGGATCAAAGATGTTCCAGGAACATGTTTCACTTGGTCAAATCACGTTCATCCCCTTAACCTACCAATCACAGAAAAGATCTGCATTTTTACATTTTTGATGTTGATTTGAAAAATGCTGTTTTCCCCATTGTGAGCAAACAATGTCCAGACAAGGATTCGGCATATTACGCGTACGCACGCACGCACAAAGAAGTCTCTTCTGCTCACCAAGGCTGCATTTATTTGATCCAAAATACAACAAAAATTGTAATATTGTGAAATTTTTACAATTTAAAATAAGTTTGGCAGTATCTGAGGTTTTCACAAAAATGAGTTCATTAAGTCCTTGTCTAGTGATCCCAATGCTCCTGATAGCATTTCAACATCTAAAAGTATCTTTATTTCTTTGTTTTCCGAGAGGAGTACCTTTCCTTTGTCCATGAAAAAATGCTGTTTTTCTCTGCTCACTTCTTGACGACTGCCACTTCCCCTCAGCACAAGTTTGGTATCTTTTTAAGCGCAGCATTCCAAATTTATGAATATCTGATATCATGAGTCTGAACCAATGAAATGTGATTTTCAAACTCATGCTGATGTAAACAAAATAATCTTACTTGCACTGACTTACAGATCCAAAGCATGAGCACAAAAGCCTCAGACAGTGCACGATCCTGATATACACAGATTATTCACAGAATTACAAAATATCTGTCTTGGCCAGTTTTCACGCAAACATTATCTGGGTTAACTGTTGGAGAAAAACATCCCATGTTTATCATTGTATCAGATCAGTGCTGTACAGTAGGTCTTATAAATAGGCTGACTTTTTCATTAATGTTAATCAAACAATTGTGGTATCGTTGGACAAAAAAAATCAATATATATTTTTCCTCTAGATATTTGATACTATATTTTTTACTTGGTGTCTGCCAAATTTGTTGTTATTTTCCTGGGATTTTTAGGTATGGTTGCTTTGTTTTGTGTTTTGGAACCCACAGAAAACTTTAAACTCTAGGAATATTTTCTCTTTTTTGTCTGATTCCAACAAATCATACATCATTTAAAAAAAAAAAAAAATTATTAGAGAATGTAAAAAATGTGAAAACTTTCTCATTGCAACTCATATTTTAAAATGCAATTTAGTACGGTGTTGCCAAATTTGAATGTTCAGCAATATTACACCAGTCTTAAGTGTCACATCATCCTTCAGAAATCATTTTAATATGCTGATTTGCTCAAGAAACATTTATTGTTATTATCAATGTTAAAAACGGTGTACTTTTTGCAGTATTCATTGATAGGCACTTTTGATCAATTTAATAAGATGATTTCTGATCATGTGACACTGAAGACTAGAGTGATGATGCTAAAAATTCCGCTTTGCCAACACAGGAAAACTGCTTTTCAAAATATATTCAGCTAGAAAGCACTTATTTTCAATTATATGTCTTAATGAAATATATATATATATATATATATATATATATTTCATTAAACTTCTTTTTGCAACAAATATTTTTCATTTGAAATTTCTATTCATCAAAGAATCCTTTAAAAATGTATCATGGTTTACAATAAAATATTAAGCAGCAGAACTGTTTTCAACATTGAAAATAACAAAAAAAACGTTACTTTAGCAACAAATCAGCATATTAGAATGATTTCTTAAGGTATTACAGGAATTGTCTCTGGAGTAGATTGCATTTGAAAGTATATTAAGCATAGAAAACAGTCATTTTAAATTGTGATAATGTTTCACAATATTATTTTTTATGTATAAATGTTTTGATCAAATAAATGCCTTGGTGAGCATAAGAGACTTTCAAAAAGATTGAAAAAATAAAAATGACTATAAATGACTTCTGACCTTTGCCTCCTCCCTTTGTATTCTAGCTCTGATGTATGCTAGTATCTTTGGGAATGTGTCCGCTATAATTCAGCGACTGTACTCTGGAACAGCTCGGTACCATCTGCAGATGCTTCGGGTCAAGGAATTCATTCGCTTTCACCAGATCCCAAACCCGCTGAGGCAAAGATTAGAGGAGTACTTCCAACATGCGTGGACTTACACCAACGGCATCGACATGAACATGGTACGAGCCAGGCTTTTTTCCCCCCACTAAATATGAATTACTGTCATTGAATGAATACATGCATTGATGTCACTGTGTTAGCTATATAGTGTTTATATTAACATATGTATCTCAATCACTCATTATTAATGTCAAATGTGTTCATGTGTCTACGCAGTGATCTGATATGCATTCTCTTTCTTATACGCACTCAAACGGACTGACTTCAACACCCTGGTGAGCAGGAGGTATAGAGTAATGTTTGCTTTTTATCCAAAAAGCTGCAGTCATTTTTATCTCAAATGTTTTCATATTGACTGTATATTTTATAGAAGCATACAGTTGATTTTAAACTGTATAACCTTGAGCAGTGTTGGATATATGTGTACCGTTTTATGAGGTAAGGGTAGTCTCAATGTTATAGCCAATCAAAGTAATTAAGGTTTGATCCATTTAATGACTGATGTTAAATCAAAAACTCTATTCTCAAAGCTAATGGTACTGTGACTCATCCTGCACGCAGGCATTTCTATTTCAGTTAATTTCCTTCAATTAAGTTTCACTTTGATGGACCTAGGTCATATTGACATTTCCTGTTTTGTTAGGCATCAGAGTTAGTTAGTCAGATAGATAGTTACTGCAGGTTAAAAAAAGCAGCCTGCCTTTTTTAAACCTGGCTGGGGGACTACTGATGAAAATTAGCACTTTTGAGCTAACTCGGGTACATTTGCATTGTTTTAATGTTGGTTAATGTACACTGTCCCCTTTCAAATAAAGAAGTGGCAGTTGCATTTTCTTCTGTTTAATGTACTGTATATAATTTTTGATGAAGCAAGAGCAAATTAAAGGCTAAAACAATGCAATGCAGCAGAAACAAAGGGTCCCAGATGTATTCATACTTTGCTTCATCTTTTATGTATTTGCAGTTGAGGGAGACAGGGCTATATTAGCATTGTATTATCCAAGCTGTAACGCAAAGCTCTTAAAACCGGCAATCATTCTGCCCTCCTTCTCATGGAGAACACTCTTTCTGTCCTTTTCTTGCTTTTCCCGTCTCTGCAGGTACTGAAGGGCTTTCCAGAGTGCCTGCAGGCTGATATCTGTCTTCATCTGAACACAAGTTTGCTCCAGAGTTGCAAGGCCTTTGGCGGAGCGACCAAAGGATGCCTTCGGGCACTGGCGATGCGCTTTAAGACCACCCATGCCCCACCAGGTGACACACTGGTGCATTGTGGAGATGTTATCACAGCCCTCTACTTTCTCGCCAGGGGATCCATCGAGATTCTGAGGGACGACATAGTGGTGGCTATCCTGGGTAAGCAATAAACAATTAAACAATCCTTCACTGGAAGCTTGTTAACCTGCTAGTAAAACCACCGAAACTTCATGGTGATGACATCTTACTAACTTACAATCTATATTTAAAATGGAGTTTGTTCCATAACTTTCACACAGTGTCACAATCAGCCCTTGTAAGGGTCAAACCTTTTGTCCTTTGGTTGCCGGGCCAGATCTTTTTAACCATTATGATTTTCCGCCTCATAATAAATTACCTTGTTCATATTGTTCTAAAGATCTTTCATCAAAACCTCTCTGATTTTTTTTTTGTGCTGGAACTAAAACTCCACAAGAAGAAAAAAGTAGTAGATCATAGTCCACCATATATCACCCTCGAGTGAAATCCAAAAAGGACAAAAATATGTCCCATCCTGCTTCCAGTTGAGCATTTTGCCGAATGGAAGTTAAATGCTTTACAAATGCTGCTAACTTCACATCTAACAGGCTGGCCTTCTTAAAAAAAAGGTGTGTATATATATATATATATATATATATATATATATATATATGTATAAACAAACACACACATGCTGTATAGTACATTATCAATGTCCAAATAGCAGATTACTGGAATGCTGTGGAAATTGGGTGGCTTACTATATGGCACTTGCACACTCATCTAAATTTAATATAAACAGCTCAGAGGCTCACAAGGTAATAAAGACTTAATGAAAAAAGTGCTGTCCTTCATTCAAGGATATCTCTCCTGTGATGAGCTCATCATGTTTTTATAGATGGAGAGAGACTGAAATAGAGGAAAGCTGAGGGAAAATGAGAGAACGAGGGAGAGAAAGGTTGTAATTAAATAAGAAGATGCGGGAATGAGATTGGCAGCAGTGTGGTACATGTTTCCCTTGTTCATTAGATTTGCAAAGTGTCACTTAGTGTGACGGAAAGCCCAGTGACAGCGCTAGTTTCATTTTTTACAGGCACATTAATAAACTCGCGCTCACATGCTTAGAGTCTCCAGTCACATCGTTGCAGCAGGCAGGTGGAGCAGGGTAAGCCGAATTTAAATGGTCCATTCCTCTTCCTACGCAATCTGGCTTTAACAGAATAAGGCCAGGGGAAGAAAAAGAGACGCACACTAACATACCCGTGCAACTCAGCAGAAACTTTCCGTGCACTGCACGAATTTGCTGAGAGAAGCTACCTCCTGCTTCATATGTACTGTATTCTTAGGTCTCAGTTGAAGAATCACGACTTCAGCAAGAATTTGTCGTCTTACGAAAGTGTTGCAGATGGACACTCAATTATTGTACACTAATTCTGGCTCTGGTTTGGCCTCTGTTATTCTAACAACATATTGCTTATAGCCTCGCCTCAAATACTTAAAGGGATTTTCAATTTCCAAAAATGAAAATTCTGTCAGTATTTACTCACCCTCATGTTGTTCCAACCCCGCAAGACCTTCGTTCATCTTCGGAATGCGAATTAAGATATTTTTGATGAAATCTGAGAGCTGGATCACTCCTCCATACTAGTCCATAGGCTTCCTGAGGGATTGAAACTTGCTGGCCTCAAAGTTATCAAAGGGTTAGTTCACCCAAAAATGAAAATTAAGTCATTAATTACTCACCCCCATGCTGTTCCAACCCCGTAAGACATTCGTTCATCTTGAGAACACAAATAAAGATATTTTTGATTTAATCTGAGAGCTGGATCACTCTTCCATAGACTGCCTAAGGGACTGGCTCTTGACGGCCCATAAAGTCATTAAAGAAAAGGTGTAAATATTCCATGTGCCTACAGCGGCTCAATTATAAGTTTATCAAGCGACGAGACTACTTTTTATGCGAAAAAAAACATAAATAACGACTTTATTCAACTATTCCATTACTTCCTTATGGGCGCATGCGCGAGAACTGAGATGAGGACGTTCTCCTTCGGCTACTTCTTGTGACCGGCGGCTGCTCACCGCTTTATCGCCACCTACCGTATAAGATGATGTGCTGATATAGCTGGAAGTGCAAAACTTTCTGTTTACAAGCAGAGGAAGATGCGCGCTGTACATACGCTTTTCAATTAGCGTATTTTCCGCACTACAAGGTGCACTTAAAAGCCTTCAATCTTCTCAAAAAACGACAGTGTGCCTCATCATCATCTTATATGGTAGGTGGCGATAAAACTCCTAAGCGGTGAGCAGCCGGTAAAAAGAAGAAGAAGAACGTCCTCCTCTCAGTTCTCGCACATGCGCCCATAAGGAAGTAATGGAATAGTCAAATAAAGTCGTTATTTATGTTTTTTTTGCACAAAAAGTAGTCTCATCGCTTGATAAACTTATAATTGAGCCGCTGTAGGCACATGGAATATTTAAACATTTTCTTTAATGACTTTATGGGCCGTCAAGAGCCAGTCCCTTAGGCAGTCTATGGAAGAGTGATCCAGCTCTCAGATTAAATCAAAAATATCTTTATTTGTGTTCCGAAGATGAACGAAGGTCTTACGGGGTTGGAACAGCATGGGGGTGAGTAAATAATGACTTAATTTTCATTTTTGGGTGAACTAACCCTTTAAAGACATCGTTAAAATAGTCCAAGTGACTACAGTGGCTCAATATTAAGTTTGTTATTAACGACGAGAACTCATTTTGTGCGCAAAAAAACTACAAAAATAACGACTTTATTTCAACTATTCATTTACTTCTCTCTCTGCCTCGAGTTAGGTTACTAGTTTAATAACGTAAGCTTCTGTTATTGTACCGTACGTCACACGCATCACACACATGACCAGTATCGGCCAATATGAGCCTACGTCTGACGTAGCTCTACGCTATGTTAACTGACTAGTTGAAATAAAGTCGTTATTTTTGGTTGTTTTTGCGCACAAAAAGTATTCTCGACGTTTGATAATGTTAAGATCGAGGCTCTGTAGTCACTTGGACTATTTTAACGATGTCTTTAATAACTTTTCGAGGCCAGCAAGTTTCAATCCCTCAAGAAGCCTATGGACTCGTATGGAGGAGTGATCCAGCTCTCAGATTTCATCAAAAATATCTTAATTCGTGTTCCAAAGATGAACTAAGTTCTTACAGGGTTGGAACAACATGAGGGTGAGTAAATGCTGACAGAATTTTCATTTTTGGGTGAGCTTATCCTTTAATGTGCAATATACAGCACCAATGGCTTTTGCCACGACCCTGAGCCAGATTTAGATACGATGGCAGGTGGCCACTGCCCAGGTGGCTGTCGTTTGTTTGTTAGGTCTGACCTTTGATATGTATCACTGCAGAAATGTGCTGTCAGGTCTTGACTTTTCTGTTGGCACAAGTCCTCAAGAAGCTTTCAGGGGCTTTCAGGAATGTGTGCTCACATCAGTGACATTTTACCCAAAACGTGAGTTTGCAATCAATGGAAGCCTATTTCTGCCACAAAACAAATTAAAATTTAAACATTCTGACAATTGTGAGTCAATTGTCAAAATTGTGAGTTTGCATCTTGAAATTCTGACTTTGTCTCTTAAGAGGTGCCTAATTTCATTGATGGAGAGGTGTGTCTGAGAAAATTGTGTTATAAACAGAAAAATGGCTAAATTGAGACATTTTGTTTTTTAGAGATCTAAATTCAGAATTGCGAGGAAAAAGTCATACCTTTTTATTGTTGTATTTTAATTAAATAATAAGCAAATATCTTACTATTATATCTTACAAAAATAGTACTGTCTACATATTGTATTCAGTAGTGAGGAACAAGTTAGAAGGTGCCATAATATTCATGGTTGCTGGTCAAAATTTCGCCGGTGAAATCAAGTTATTTCAACAGAAATCCTCCAAGCGATCAGAAATTTAGCATGAAGGCGAAACATTTCGGCGAAACATTTGACTTCTGTGTGAACTGTGCTACATACATCGCTACTACTGTAGACAATAGACTGTTTTTGCCGGTGAAATTTTGCTAATATGGAAACTTGCTTTCCCCTTCTCACTCTTGGTCCATTTTCTTCATTGTTCATTGCTTTCAAATCTTCTCTCCCCTCTCTTGTCCTCTGATCACTTTACGCCCACCTCTCAGGTAAGAATGATATTTTTGGAGAGATGATTCATCTGTACGCCAAGCCGGGGAAAGCCAACGCGGATGTTCGAGCGCTGAGCTACTGCGACCTGCACACCATCCACAGAGAGGATCTTCTGGAAGTTCTGGACATGTATCCTGAATTCTCTGACTACTTCCTGTCCAATCTGGAGCTCACCTTCAACCTGCGTGATGAGAACACCAAGGTAAAGCAGCAAGCTATTAACATGTACTTACAGTTTTGGAATAAAAAGAGGAATGTACAATGCAAAAATACACTAACATTCACTATATAAAGCTCCCTCCGCAGTCTAGTCTGCCCAGACCCTTTATGGAAACTAAGTAAAAACGTCTTGAGAAATCACAGTAATGAGCACATTAATAAAATATTTATAAAACAATATTAATCATAGATGTATAATATTACTGTAGCTTCAGGTGTACAGTGAAAAACAAACATCGGGGTGAAGATGAAGAAATTAAAGATGAAGAGATAATGGTCAACTGTAGTGTAGTGCTAATGTCTGATAAAAAAACTGAACAGTATTCAGTTAATATTCAGCAACTTGGATCATTTAAATGCCAGCATGAAGTAGGCCAGTAGTGTTCACATGTGAAGATACTCTAGTCCTTCATAATAGTTTACATGAACATTTACAAATAGAAGTCTTAAATTTATACTGGAGCTTTCAAGATTTAAAAATACGGAGCCCCCCTAGTCCCACTTTGGCAAAAAAAAAAAATTAAAACTATCTCGCGGGACGGTTTGCAGCCGAGTGTGAAGCGGCTGGGATGAAAATCAGCACCTCCAAATCCGAGGCCATGGTCCTCAGCCGGAAAAGGGTGGCTTGCCCACTTCAGGTTGGTGGAGAGATCCTTTCTCAAGTGGAGGAGTTTAAGTATCTTGGGGTTTTGTTCACGAGTGAGGGAAGGATGGAGCGGGAGATTGACAGACGGATCGGTGCAGCTTCAGCAGTAATGCGGTCGATGTACTGGTCTGTTGTGGTGAAGAAGGAGCTGAGCCGTAAGGCAAAGCTCTCGATTTACCGGTCAATCTACGTTCCTACTCTCACCTATGGTCATGAGCTTTGGGTCATGACTGAAAGGACAAGATCCCGGATACAGGCGGCCGAAATGAGCTTTCTCCGCAGGGTGGCTGGGCGATCCCTTAGAGACAGGGTGAGAAGCTCGGTCACTCGGGAGGAGCTCAGAGTAGAGCCGCTGCTCCTCCACATCGAGAGGGGTCAGCTGAGGTGGCTCGGGCATCTGTTCCGGATGCCTCCTGGACGCCTTCCTGGGGAGGTGTTCCGGGCACGTCTCTCTGGGCGGAGGCCCCGGGGAAGACCTAGGACACGCTGGAGAGACTGTCTCCCGACTGGCCTGGGAACGGCTCGGTATCCCCCTAGAAGAGCTGGAGGAAGTGTCTAGGGAGAGGGAAGTCTGGGCATCTCTGCTTAGACTGCTGCCCCCGCGACCCGTCCCCGGATAAGCGGAAGAAGATTGATGGATGGATGGACTATCTCGTGGCCTCAAGATAGTAACTCGTGGCCTCAAGATAGAGTTAGTTATCTTAGAGGCCACGAGTTAATATCTTGAGGCCAACGAGTTACTGTCTTGAGGCCACGAGTTAGTATCTTGAGGCCACGAATTACTATCTTGAGGCCACGAGTTACTATCTTGAGGCCACGAGTTAGTATCTTGAGGCCACGAATTACTATCTTGAGGCCATGAATTACTATCTTGAGGCCACGAGTTAGTATCTTGAGGCCACAGGTTAATATTTTGAGGCCACAAGATAGTATCTTGAGGCCACGAGATAGTTATAATTATTTATTTTTTTGCCAAAGTGGGACTAGGGGGGCTCCGTATAAAAAGGGCGAGATAAAAGATAACTTAAAAGAAAATGTAAATTAATTAAATCTATGTAAAAAAAACTATGGTTCTTATCTAGATCCTTATCAAGTAAACAGGAAAATTCATGGAGCTTATAAATAATTGTCTTCCGTTTTATGACGAATGGATATAACATTTATGTTGTTATTCTAATAATCTTCCTTTTCCTTGAGCAATTGAGTTGATTTTCAGTGAATAATGACTTCAGTTTTGGTTTGTTCCTCTTGGAGAGTTTTATTAATTACATTTATGATGCACTTTTCTGTCATTTTGCAGTTTGATAGCCCCAGTCTCCATTCACTGTCATTATATTTAATAGTCCTTAAGAAAAGAAAAAAAATTCAAAAAGCTTTTAAGTTCCTCAGAGGAAAGCCAGTCTGTTTTTCTCATACTAATGTTGGTGCAGTAAATAAAGTCAAATGCCGTTTAATGCTTTTCCTAATGTGATGTCATTTCTTGTGTGTGACAGGGCGCCACCACAGCTCCTCAGAGGAACGTTTACACGGCATTGAGTGACTCAGACACTGAAGACCCTGACGTCAAGACTAAACCCTGCTTTAAGAGGAACCACTCCTCAGGTCAGGACCTTCTCCTCATGTTCTGCTCTCATTTTTCTTCCATTGTTCTCTCCTTTTTTCGGTTCCTCCTTTGTTTCCCTCCCCTCCTCTTTCCACCCATCTCTTTTTTCTCCCCGCTGGGTTTCAAGCTGTTGCCATGGTGATTGTTGGCCACAGACAGATGTTTATCGTGTGGTTGCAACGTGACAGATTTTACCTGAACGGTCAAGAGCTGTTTTATCCCCCGTCCCTGTATAACCTGCCGTTTGGATTATTTATCCCAGCCAAATCTCTCACTCTTCCTCTCTTCCTGGCACACTCTCTTTTTTTTCTTTGTTCAAGGTGCAATCTGGAAAGGGACCATGAGAACAATGTGTGTAATTCTGTGACGATGTTGTGATCTTTCAGGTTCTCCGAGCAGACCGAGCGGGACAGACCAGGAAAGGGGAAGAGATCGAGAGGTTCACACGTTCGCGGGAAGGGAGGAGGAGGAGGAAGAGGAGGGTGAGGAAGTGACAGCGAGGCCTTTGAGTTTGGGTCAATCCCTTCCTTACAACCTGAACACCATCCATGACACATACAGTAAAGATTGTGTTGAAAACAATCTGTTTCATAAAGGTATAACATACATTAATGTACTCATTCATAAGGGTGTCTACTGTAAAAAGTGGTTGGAAGCATACTGTATGAAGATGTTTATAATGCTCAGTAATACAAATTGAAATTCATCTATTCATTGTAAACAGTTACAATATACATAGAATATAAAACAAGGCTTTGAATTGATTCGAACTCGATCGAAACACCACACACTGGTGACCCCTACTGGTCAGAATTAAGGAAATGCATCAAAAACTCGGACCATACGTTCATAAACAAACCCACACCTTTTAAAAACACATTGCAAATGTTTTATTGAAAGTACATTCTATCAAATGCAATCGATTAATCATCTAATAAGATTAAATATCAACTTTTTGTGTAATATGTGTTATTTTATCAATTTTCAGGGCTTGTTTTGTTTAACATGCTAATGAGAGACTATTAAAGGTACAATATGCAGGATTTTTGTAGTAAAATATCCAAAAACCACTAGGCCAATGTTATATATTTTGTTTAGTTGATTACAGTATCCCAAATGTTTCCAATTATTTGTAAATCGTGAGAAAATTGCGATTTTTAACCAAGGAAACGGGGCGTGTGAGCAGGGGTGAGGAGTTACCAGTCAAGGATGTCATATCCGCGTTACCCCCGGTTTACGCCAGGTTTGACCTCGTACTGCAATAGTAACCATGGTGACAGACGTGGACAACTAGATCGGTTATGTCCATTATGTGCGCTCAACAGTGTGAGCGTCCCTAGCAGGGTTTTGTTCAAACATTATGGACCACGGCAAGCAGACTTTGAGACAAAAAGAGGACTAAAACGAAGATCAACATCTTTCGAGATGCTGAGAGCTCCACGTCCGCGACTAACTTCGACTTGACAGAGACGCGAGTGTTGCATGTTGAGGTGAGCAAATCAATGTATAAAAAACTAATCAATGTTATATAGTTCAACATGATGAAAAGTTCGAATATGTTCTGTATGTTATTCTCTAATGTTAATCTAGCTTAGTCTCATACTGCCAACAAACAACCTAACTAACAACATTCCAATGCCTTTAGTGTGATAGTGAAACTGTTAGAGCAAGTGAAGCAGCACTGCGTTACCTCAAGTTTAATTCCTGACCTGTGTGAGTAATTCAGCTTGTAGTCCAGTAGAATTAAATGTCCTTATTCCTTTATATCTACGGGACTCGTGTTGTGTGTGCCGCTGGTATACTTCTAGCAATCGCGCCCTCCTTCATACTATAGTCATGTTAAAAACATCAATGTATTCACTCATCCATAAAAGATCCATCAGCTTGACGACAAGATCCATAATTCCGCTTAATGTGGAATATACGTCATTAATAAACGCCTTTGTTATTGTAAGAGGTTAGTGACCCCTGTTGGCAAAACAATCTTGCATATTGTACCTTTAACTACTAGTATTCCTATTTAGTTATACTAATGTGTAATTAAAACGTGTACAAATGGATAAAACTGATCAGAGGCAATTATTCAATGGTTTGTCGATAGGGGGCGATCTTTCACAGAGATCCTTGTCCGCCAGTGGTGGACCACTGAAATTTCCTAAATGTTTAGAAATAGTTATGACGTAACAATGGCTCGTTTGTTGAAAACACGTGACTTTGATACACGCTCCAAACTATTGATTCGAAACAAAAGATTCATAAAGGATTTGAAGGTTTCGAAATCGCCCATCTCTATCCTTCTTAGTCTACCCTAGCCCAGAATTCATTGCACGTTGCACGTCACGTTGCTGGTGACAACAAGAGTTTTTTCAGAGCGATTGCCAGATTACATTAAAAAAAAATGTAAGTATTGTTTTTTACCTTAACGAGTATCTAATGATACAAATATAAAAATTAAAGCAGTTTAAATGTTGACTTAAATCTTACGAAGATGTGATTTATATATTTTATACTCTTTATTATCTACAGAAATGGACAACAGTGAAAGTATTTAGACAAGTTTTGTTTTCAGACTGTTGAATGTAACTTTCAAAAAAGTCCAGTAAAAACGTTTCTGCCGCACATCAACGGCAGCTGTCCATCCATCCCATTTAAAGGGATAGTTCACTTTGACATTAATTTTTGATATGTTTTAGCTTACCTCAAGGTTCATCCAAGATGTAGGTGTCTTTTGTTTCCATAGTATTTTCAATTTTGATATTTTTCGGTCAAACCGTTGTTGTCTATCAGTCATATAATGCAAGGTTAGGGGGTCCACCCCTTGGTTCACCTCAAAGAGCATGCTCAGAGAAGTCCAAATTAAACATTATTGAATGACTCGTAAATGTAAGTACACATACGCCTTATTCACGGCAGAGCCATCTTTGATTTTTAATGAGAATGAAAGCGAGGCTGTGAGGGATAGACTTGGATCTTTTCAATGGGCTGTACTGTTATTTAATGTGTTTTCGGATTGTTCTGCTCATGAAACACTGGAAAAATATCTTTCCAAGAAATGTCAGTTGACAAAAAAACTCCCGACAATGTAAGCTGTGGAAAATTGTAAGTAATCTTGGAGCTTTATTCAGCTTTTTACAGCGGATGCCATTGGAAACACAGTAAGTTTATCCCTCACAGCCTCACTTTCATACCTGTTATGGCGCTGCTCTGAATAAGGTCTATTGATGGCCTAAGACACGAAACGAGCGGTTTGTGTGAGAAAAACTAAACATATTTAGATATACAGGAAATCGCAATGGAAGATGATTTCGATATATCTTAATATGTTTAGTGAAAGGTAAAACTTCTGAAATTTCTGTGTAAACAATGAGTGACGTATCACTTGCGCAGACCGAAGCGCCCGTGCCGTCCAATCAGTTGGACATGGCTGTGGTTACACGAGGTAAAAACTATATAAATACTGTTCGTTTTCTCACACAAACCGCTCGTTTTGTGTCTTAGGCCATCAATGTGTTCTTACATTTACGATTCATTCAATCATCTTTAATTTGGACTTCTCTGTGCATGCTCTTTGAGGTGAACCATGGGGTGGACCCCCCTAAACCTCCATTATATGACTGATAGACAACAACGGTTTGACCGAAAAATATCAAAATTGAAAATGCTGTGGAAACAAAGACACCTACATCTTGGATGCCCTTGAGGTAAGCTAAAACATATCAAAATTAATTTCAAAGTGAACTATCCCTTTAACAACACTCGGTCTGACCTTCGCGGCCTTGGGAGGCTTGGCCTTTGAGTCCGAGTCCTTTGAAGGATGCAGCCTCTGAATTGGGACACAGCTAATGACTGCTGAAATAATTACACAGCGAGGGAGCTTTCTTCTCTATTCTCCGCTCATTCTATTTCCTGCTCTCTAAATATTACAAAACGACCCTAGAGCTCATGATTAGACTGAGCTTGGTGTAATATCTTGAGGCAAATACATTCTTTTGGCTTCTGGGTATTGCGGCTGTTATATTAGGGACACTGGTGCAGTGTGGAGATTATTAATGACGTACGTGTCTGTGTATGTGTTTGTGTGTGATGTATAATTTATCTTGTTGGAGTGCCGTATGTTTTATTACAGTGTGTATGTAATCTCTGTGTGTGTGTTTATGTAGTACAGTTGACATAAGTGCATGATTGATCTTACATATGTGTGCATGATGCTTTAAGTTTGTGTGCATCTGGCATGTTGTGTTTGTGATTAATTGCTCTGGGACTTGTGTTTCTCTAGATGTGCGTGTTGAAGAATGGCCTTGTGGGAATGCAGATGACTCAGCGAAATCTCGGGACAGAGAAGGAAGAGACGATTCTGAAAGTGACATCACATTCGGTGAGATGGAGCAAAGACTGGATCTACTCCAGGAACACCTGAACAGGTGAGAGAAAGAAACGGAGGTAAAGAAGGTCACATGAATTAAGAGAAAACGAGTTGAAACGTCAACTTTAACATCCAGAACATTTTGAGCTATTTATAGAATGGTGCCTGCCACCATCTGCTGGTCACAGACGGTATTGCATGTCTGCGTCAATAAGTCTGTGTGTGTTTGTGTAGGCTGGAAGCGCAGATGACTTCAGACATCCAGGCTATTTTACAGTTGCTCCAGAGGCAGAGCGCTCTGGGCCCTCCAGCGTACAGCACTGTGGCCGTCAGCCCAGAGTACCACAAACCCGTGCAGCCTGTCACCGCCATGCAGACACAGGTAACACACAGGCTATATTTACAATGAAAAGCTAATGTGGATGTATTACATTATACACTCAGCAACCAATAAGAACACCCTAGCAGCTGCTTTGCAGTCACTGAAAACAGACTTACAGCAAGGTGAGCAGATTTCTAAAATGAAATCTGGGGACATTTCCTTACATTTTTGCATGTCTTCTTTTTTTAAATTGTTATGGGTTCGGTATACTATATTATATTTAAGAATTAAATATGTTATGATGTGATAATGATGTTAGCGGGTCAAACTGACCCAAACCGGTTTTAATACAATTTACACTGTAAAAAAAGTGGAAGGAAGGTGTTTTCAGTGACTTACAGTTCTTTAGCCGCTATAGGTTAATATCTAGAAGAATAAGCAGTAGAGTCCAGTAAACGCTACAAACCAATGGGTCTCACTCATGAAATATTCGTAAATAGGCGAGTAAAAATGTGAGTGATTTGTGCATAAAGAGACCTTCCCGAAAACTCTTCTCCTGATTCACAAATACTTCGTAAACGTCAGATGTGACGGTGAAATGTGTGTGTTTTAATGAATTTCAAGCAGTCGTAAATGGGATGTACGTGCGTTTTTTTTTGTTTGTTTTGTTTGTTTGGTTTTTTTTCAAAATGCTGTTTAAATACCCGATTAATCCAGCCTTACTAATGCATACCATTTATCTAATGCATGGCTGGGAGCAGGTGTAGATTTCTTGCGTACCAACTAACATTTGGAAAATACGAACATTTTAATGAAGCCGAAAATTTACGCCAGAACCACTTTACACACGATTTACACACAAATTCGTTCTGCTCGTGTTTCATGAATGAGACCCAATGTGTTTGGAATTACAGTATATGAAAATAATTTGAGAAGAAATACCAGTTTGCAATATCAAGATTAGTTTGCAAAATATTTGTTGATATTACAACAAAACTTTGACTTTATAAAATAGATAAAGATAACAAAACAAATGCTAACATATAATAAATAAAAATTGAATTGAAATATCTTTTACACTTTCTAATCGTAATTAATATTTTAATTTTGAAATATAAATATTTTATGTGTGTGCTTTTTGGAGGCTGTGTATTTCATATCTGGAGGAGAAAAGGAAGAGATATAGAATACAATAGAATACTGCATTCGAACGGCAGCGTTTAATGTGTTTTCTTCTTTGTAGAGTCCTGATGTAGAGCACGCCTACAAAGACTCCACGCCTGCCGTTACCATGGAGATGACCTCTGATGTCAGCACGGCGACTACATTGGTGACAGACCCAGAGTGGGAGGCGGGCCTAGGACTGAAACCATTGGAAGATGAGCTCTCTGCATCACAGCAGCCAAGATCTTTCCAGATGTCAGGCAGACAAGCATCTCTCCCAGATCCGGCACCCGGAGGCGGATTGACGCCGGGTCTCCACAGGCCCTCCTCCGATCCTGGGCTTCCAGGGCAGTAACATAAGGTTGAAGGTTTTGATGGTAATGAAGCAGAGTCCACTAACAACTAGGTTGAGTTCTAAAAAGCTGAATTGTGAATAAGAATGCCTTATAGAGGAATCTCACTCCTGTATGCTTTCATGTAACTATGCATAGAGAGAACAAACACTACAGTAAGCTCAGCCTCCTCCATTCTACAGCTAAACTCGGGGTAGAGAACACCAAACCGAAGAGTCGTATGCAAAGAACTTAAAACAACCTTCCATGTCCCTAGTAGTTACCTTAAAAATGCTGTAGCTGAAAACAAAAGCAGTTGAGCAGATGCATTAATGCAGAATGTATCTGTTGTTCATTTTGTAAATACATAAATAGAGCGCTGTTCAGGAAGTAACATACTGGACATGTTAATGAAAGGAAGATGCATGCTAGCGGATACAAATGCAGTGTTTATTTATTTTTTTGCATGTTTCTTAAAACACTTGCATTGTTAAATTGGTGACGTGATCTCTTTTTTTTTTTTTTTGTTCTTACATTACCTATTTGAGATTTACATGTATTTAACTATGAATTTCCTGGTATTCAGGAAGAATCTTTACTTGAACTGAACTCTGCAAAGCAAAGCCTCATCATGAAAACTGTTGTTATCATCTCAAAATATCACATTATTCTACCCATATCAGATTTACATTAAACAACGACACACTCCCCCTTCAAAGCCAACTCAACATTTTAGCATTGTCAGTATTGCAACATCATGTCTCAGTATTGAACTTGACAAAACTTCTTTGGCCCTCATGGTGGGTAATTCAAACCACAGATGAGCGCTGTATATCGCCAGAAACAGAGGGGTCATACTTAATTCTGGGTAAATCATATTTGTTATCAATCTCTACCCCATAAAAAGGCATTGACAAATGCAGCTCACAAGCTGTTTTAATAACTGCTTGTTCATCTGAGGAAATGTCGCCACATAGATCCGCTCTGGTTGTCCGCTCCAGTGAACGCGTTTGCTGTTGCAGTTTGAGAAAAGCTTATGAATATTTAATAAGGAATGCACTGAGGCAGTTTATGATTAGCTAAATCTGTTTCTGAAAAATCTCGCACTCTTAAAGCAAGGTCAACACTAAATTTCCCATGGTTAAATGCAGTGCTAATACAATGGCTTAACCCAGGGTTAAAAAGACCTTTTGTGTTATACATGCTTTTTGTCCCTCATTTCTTAATGCAGTTTACAGATTCATTTTAGAGGGTTTTTACGTTCTAAAGCTGTAGCAGTGTTATGGTTTCATTTTTATCTGTAGAAATATATCTGGAGAACGCGATCTGCAGGAGAAAACGCTAGTTTTTGTAGCAGCAGTCATCCCTGGCCTTCCAGAAGATAGATCTACGTTAACAGAACCTATTAAACACACACTTTTAGTCTTGCAGTGTAACATGACAGTGAGTTCATGTGTAGGAGGACTGCATGTTTAACCAAAGTTAGTTAGTAGAAGTAATCACTTAATCCACTTTTAATGAGATGCATCGAAGCACACCGTCTTCCTAGTGTCCGCTAAAACGAAAACAAAAAAAAAGCAGAAAAATGTATGCATGTTTAGTAATTTGCTCATATGGCCACCAGATTTAGAGCTTCTGCATGAATTAATGAATCTGATTGGATGGCTGAATTCTGGCGGCGGAGCATCATGACATATCAGTGTATGCGAAAGAGGCTCTAAATCCTCATCTTTCATCACACAGATATGTGGTTGGCCGTCATCATCACTGGCTCGTGTGACCGCTGTGATCACGGCATGCACTGACCTAACAGTTTCCTGTGAGATGGTCCAAGTCATGTCTCGTGTTTTAGTAAGTTGGCCGGAGTGGGTTTGCCGTAGGGGTGTTTCTGAGACGAGGCCAAGGCACGTGCCAGTGCGGGAATGGAGAGCGAGAGAAGGATACGATATTATTGCGATCTTTTGCACAAACTCTTTAAACATCTTGTACAGTGTCACTTTTTAAAACTAGTGCTGTTCACAAAATAGTTTTTATGCATTTTTTTGAAATGTTTGACACTGTATTTTATACAATGCAACACATAACTGCAGGTTAGAATGTTTTCTTCCTTGGGTATATTGGTATGTATTATATTTATGCTGTATATTGTGAATATTACAAGAGTTAATGCACAACTCTGTAAATTAATAAAGGACAGAATGCTTAATTTACAATGTCGCACAAGATTATTTATGGAAAAAGCATTTTATTGCTCTAAGAACCCGTGGAAAACCTAAACGAGACGCTTTGTATGGTCTACCATTTGCAAAATCCTTTTGAAGCGCGTCTGTTCATGCTGTGGCCATCTTGGTAACTTTCCAGAGACAGTACACAGCTTCTAAATAATCTGCAGAAGAAAAGACTGCCAAATCTAAATGTTAATAACATACAGTACAGTGGGGTCCAAAAGTATGGGACCACTATTAAATTTCTCCTGTTTTGCATGATAAATTTACTAACAAAAAATGGTTTCATATATATACGTTATAACTTTAATTTACTTTTTTTAAATACTAAAAACAATTATTTCCAGGTTTACATACAGTGGGATGACCTCCAAGACTTACTGTGTGTAAATCATCACTGAAATGACAATAATATAATATATTTTGCTTTTATAGCTCAAATCAGGCTAAAAACTATGGAAGCTTGTTTCCGCCATTGAATAAAAAAATAAAATAAGTAATTGTGACTTTTTATCTCACAATTCTAACTTTTTTTCTCACAATTGTGAGATAAAAAGTCAGAATTGCGTGATAAAAAGTCGCAATTGTGAGTTATAAAGTCAGAATTGCAAGATATAAAGTCAGAATTGTGTGATATAAAGTCAGAATTGCGAGATATAAAGTCAGAATTGTGAGTTATAAAGTCAGAATTGCAAGATATAAAGTCGCAATTGCGTGTTATAAAGTCAGAATTGCGAGATATAAAGTCAGAATTGCAGATATATAGTCAGAATTGCGAGATATAAAGTCGCAATTGCGTGTTAAAAAGTCAGAATTGTGAGATATAAATTCATAATTGCGTGATATAGTCGCAATTGCGTGATATAAAGTCAGAATTGCCTGATATAAAGTCAGAATTGCGAGATATAGTCAGAATTGCGTGATATAAAATCGCAATTCTGAGAAAAATGACAGAAGTGCGACTTTTTATCTCACAATTCTGACTTTTTCTCACAATTGCGAGTTTACATCTTGCAATTCTGACTTTATAAAACATAATTGCGAGTTTATATGTCGAAATTCTGACATCTTTTCTCAGAATTGTGAGATATAAACTCGCAATTGCGAGTTATCAGGGCAATTCTAAGGGGGAAAAAGACTCCCTCAGAATAGTTTAAATCTCACAATTCTGACTTTATATCATGCGTTTCTCACTTTATAACACACAATTGCGACTTTATATCTAGCAATTGCGACTTTATATCTCGCAATTCTGACTTTATATCTCGCAATTGTGACTTTATCACACAATTCTGACTTTCCATCTTGCAATTCTGAGAAATAATGTCAGAATTGCGAGAAGTAAACTAGCAATTGACCTATGGCTAAGCCACGCCCTCAAACGCGATGTGCCAATCACAGTGCACAGCTAACCTCAATACACTCGGACATTCTCTGCTTCCACTTCCATTGAAATGCATTGGAGTTAGCTCAGTTTTCATTCGTTTTTTTCTTGTTATTTTAAGTTTAAAATGTTCAAACAGTGTGCATGGGGTACATGCAACTCTGACACTAGTTTCCTGAGAGGCTGGGCGACGGTGTGTATTTTTTTACTCTTTCCCAAGCCACATCTCAACCATGATAAGTGTCTGCTCTGGATAAAGTTATGGGATAGCTAGACCACAACACCAACTAAACGCGGATAAATTAAACAAGGATGTCTACATCTGATCTTAGTTAAGTCAACAACGTATTTGAACGTTATCTTTAAAATCTCTAACATTACTTTAGTTTAACGTTAGACGTACATTAGAAAACATTAACGTTAGCTTCTAGCTGTGTCATCCATCATGTCAATTAATTAGCTTCATTAACGTCTATCTGTAAAAACAATGTTGTGCTGAATGATTCATGTAAATAGTGTAGCATCAAACGGTGATGGCAACGATAAGCGGGTTATCATGTTTACTCTGTGACCTGTACATCTCTGCCTGGAGCTGAAGCTTTTCATCGATCTTCTCAACAATAAAATTATTACTATAACCCTCCAATGCATAGTTAGAGTTTGCTGGGTTTTACAACCCCGCAAACTCTAAAGCGGAGGGGTCTTGATTGAATCAGCCTGAATGGGTTGTATTCGCTGTAACAACCGCCTCGTTATACATTTTCCCACTTATAACATGGCTACCTACCAAATAAAATCAATAATTTGACACAAAATATTGATTTGAAAAGGAGTTTATTCATTCAAAAACGACTAATTATATTACCGGAGTGAACAGAACTACGTCCATAGCAACATGATCTAAGGTTAGCTGTTAAAACACATGCAATGGTAAAATATGTGACCAACAAAAAAGGCTATAACATTATATAAAGTAAAAGTTAATCACCAGTAAAAGGGAACAGCTTTAAACCCCCTCAGCAAATTTGAGCCGAAATGTTTGTTAACAAACATTAAATAAATGGCTAAACTGAAATTATACTTGCTTACATTTGAAAGCATATTGCCGTTATCACTCCGACTCCTCTAACGGTCGGCATTTTTTATTTTTTGAACAAGATAGCAAAGTTGCGCATAGGATTGTGGGTGATTTAAGTGCGCGAAGGCTACACCTATGCATCCTTTCCTGTGTATGGGATATTTTCCGAACGAAGGACTCAGTCCTTGGTCGAAATTCTGAGGATCCTCGACATTGGAACAGTCCTTCGACGGACGTCGATGACGTAGCATCCTCGAAATTCCGGCTTCCGAGGATCCTTCCTTGACATTGAGAAACGCCTTCAGTCTCTCAGTACCGACTGCCATTGATATCAAGTTACACCCTCATCCAAAGGTAGGGCGGGGATATGCAGCTCATTTGCATTTAAAGCCATACACCTCCGAAACGGGTCATTTTTAAGCAGGCCCGAAAATGACATTTTCAAATGGTTATAATAAATTAACTGTGGGGTATTTTGAGCTGAAACTTGACAAATACATTCTTGGGACACCAGAGACCAATATTACATCTTGTAAAAAGGGGCATAATAGGTGCCCTTTAATGCCTTTTAGGTGACTTCAAGATGATATATAATTTTTCTGTCTCCAAAAATCACCAATTGCCTCCTGTGAAATGTCTCCTACTGTGACAGCTGCCATAGCTCCGTGTTTGTCCGAGTGAGTGGAGGGGGCGTGGCTTAGCCATAGGTCAATTGTGAGATAAAAAGTCGCAATTACCTTCTATATTTTTCATTCTATGGCAGAAACAAGCTTCCTTAAAAAACATTTTAAAGTTGGTGCACACTGTAGAGAAAGAAATACCAGGTGACGTTTTTACTTAGAAGAAGCTTTGCTTAAAATAAATGAATGTCCTTTCCTGTGTTTCTCAGCATCACACACTAAGCAGCAGCGCGACCCCTGCAAGAACCCATTTTGCTGGCCTCTCTCTGGTCTTAAGGCTGAAGGTCCAGATATACGTGTTAGCACGTAGTTTAGTTTTATAAACGGGGCATTCGTAGGTATTGCGCGTCTCCTGGCGGTCGTTCGGGATGGCTCGAACAGCTATAACAGGCATGCTGGGAGTCAGTTCCTTCAGACGTGCTTCTGCGATTGTCCCACCCTGAATATCCCAGCGTGCACCTGCCGTCACAAACACGGACTTTAGAATCGAATGAGCATTTTCCATCAGTCAGTGATTGGCTAAACCTGTGGTATTTAGATGGATGATACAGACCCTCCATGTAAAGCCCATAGATGTAGGCTCCCTCTCTGGCCGGCTGGTTAAACTCCTCTTTGAACTTTTTGGTCACATCCACCGTCAAATTCATCTTGTCCAGCGGCCATTCGTTCTTGCGTGCCAAACTCTGCATCACAGCTTCAAAGACATAAAGTGTGTGTGTGATGCAAATGAATGAATGTAATTAGGTCCTCTGAAGGAAATTGTTTGAAACTGTTTAAAAGTTTAGGGTGGGCGGGGATGTCATTAAATTGATCTAAAGTGACAGTAAAGAAATAATGTAAATGTATTTCATATAAATGCTGTTCTTTGTAAACATTCTATTAATCAAAGAATTTGACGAAATCTTGGTTTCCTCAAAAATATTAAGCAGCGCTGTTTTTCTAACATTGACAATAATAAGAAA